>QANX01006080.1:0-34954 GCA_003254975.1 Ochetophila trinervis
CGATTTGCATATTCAAAATTATAACAAGAGGTTCATACATCATACATGTATACATGTTTTAATAAAGCATATGTATTATTGACTTATAATTTCAATCTTTCATGACATATATAGTTTCTCTTGAATTTTTCAATAAAATCTTTTCACGTTTCCTTAATTAGGAATAAACCAAATAAAACACATACAGATAAGGGTGCCCAACTTCCTACTTTATTTTTACGAAAATTATATATTCTAGCTAGGTTCATATGTAGCTTTTTCTTCTCTTTTTTTTTTTTTTTTGTGATTAAATAGTATAACAAATAGCTTTAAAGTAAAGAAATGTTGTTCAGAAGTAGATACAAAGATATTGTAACCACAAGTTAAGCAATAATATTGCCGTTTGCTTTGCCCTGCACAAGTAACTAGTTTTATATTTTCATGACATTTGAATATTTTCCTTTATCTTGTAGTTCTATTTTAATCCTCCAATTTAATATATTGTCATTTTTTTTTTCAATTCATTTAAAAATATTATTAAGTAGTCAATACGTGTTTGAAAGAGCATAATTGTATAAGAGGTAAAATAATAGAATGAGAGCTTTTGAATCGTATGATTTTTTTTTTGGTGAAGAGGTATCGTAAGAATTTAGATGTACCATATATATACAACCATATATATTAATGCAGATCTGGACATAGGGGGAAAAAAGGGCCAGAAATAAAAATGTTAGAAATTTGAAAGCATAGCAAAGAAAGAAGCTTATATAAAATGATATTAAATCAATAAATGAAAGTCTATATTCCAGTGTACTATGTTTAAAAAACTACATTGGCAAAAAAAAAACAATAATTAAAAAAATTACATTGGAAAATTGTTATTTTACATTGTTTTTCACACAAAAATTAAAACTAATTACATTGAAACTTTTACCCTATAAACTTTTATCCTCTATCAAACAATACTTCTATTTTTTATTTTTGTCTTAAAAATTGTTATATGAGAGGGGAAAAAAAAAAACAGAAAACTAAAATCTGTGAGACACTATAATCAGAAACTCATAAACTTAAATGATTACCAAGTACTAATTATTATTGATATTATTGTAATAGAATATTATAATGATCAGTATTATAAATAAAATATAAAAGAGATAATGATCCACATCCTATCAGATTAAATTTTTAGATTAGTAGTGATTTAACATGGTATAAAAGCCAAAAAATCTAACAGTTAAATATTTGAAATTCAATAATTCTACCTAAAAAATAAAATTATATGTGAAGAACTAAATTATAGAAGAAGGTTATTCAACAATCAGGCCTCTTAAATAGTTCATTATTATTAATTTTATTTAACAATAATCGCTTAAAATGAAACAAAATGAAAGGGAAAAAAAAAAAAACTTACACAGCTGTAGATTCCTATTTATAATATCAGTAATAACAACTATAGTAATATTTGTGAGGCCAAACATAAGATTAACAATAAAAGTCCAAATTGACCAAAAGCCCAAAATTATAGATAAATATCCACATTAAAAACAAAATGTTTTAAAAACCAAAACAAATTAATAACAAAATAACTAATAAGATAGAACTAAATAAATATATAAAAATTCAATGCATATCTATGGTTATATTGGTACATCAATGTACATCTATGTTTGAAACTTGTAAGGGCGGTGAGCTTAGACTGTGCAATTCAAGTGAGATTAGACTAACCCTGTACCCAATTAGAACCTCGCCAGCTTCCATTTGTTTGTCTGTACAAAACCCCGTAACACCCACAAAACCAGCCATAAGACCAGAACCTATCTCTCTCTCTCTACCCCCAACACAACAATGGTGCATCTAAAAACCCTAGCTTCTCTCTCCAGAATAGCTCTCTGTCTCGTCCTCTCTCTCCTCCTCACCACCACCATAGACACCGCCTTCGCCGACGATGCCTCCGTCATGTCGAAGCTTCTCGCCGCCGTATCTCCGACACCTTCCGGCTGGTCGTCCTCCAAAGATTACTGCATTTGGAAAAACGTCAATTGCGATTCTTCCAAACGAGTCACATCCATCAATTTGGATTCCCAATCGCTCACCGGAACTCTCCCTTCCGATCTCGGAGCCCTCACTCAGCTCACGTCGCTTTCTCTCCAGAAGAACTCGTTCTCCGGACCTATACCTTCTTTAGCTAACCTTACGTTTCTTCAAGATCTTTACCTCGACAACAACAAGTTCACCTCCATTCCTTCTGGGTTTTTTATAGGACTCACGAGCTTGCGGACATTGAGTTTGAGCGAGAATTCGGATCTTCAACCATGGAGGATTCCGTCGGATCTTACTCAGTCTTCTAGCTTGGTTGCTCTCGCTGCTGGGAATGCTAATATTGTTGGGTCTTTACCAAATATCTTTGATTCTTTCCAAGAATTGCAGGATGTGAGGCTTTCTTACAATAATCTTACTGGGTCTTTGCCTTCTAGTTTCAATGGATCTGGGATTCGGAATCTGTGGCTTAACAATCAGTTAATGGGGTTGTCGGGAAAGATTGATGTGTTATCGACGATGACCCAGTTGTACCAGGTTTGGCTCCATAAGAATCATTTTACGGGTCCGATCCCTGACCTCTCGAAGTGTGAGACCTTGTTTGATCTTCAGCTCCGAGATAACCAATTTACTGGGGTTGTGCCAGATTCTTTGAGGTCCCTTTCTAGCTTGAGGAATGTTACTTTGGCCAACAATAAGTTTCAGGGTCCAATGCCTGTGTTTTCTTCGAATATTAATGTCACTATTTCGGGTACCAATAGTTTCTGTTTGGATACTCCGGGTCCTTGTGATTCGCAGGTTACTACGTTGCTCGAGATTTCTGGAGCTTTGGGGTATCCATTGTTGTTGGCTAACAATTGGGAAGGAAATGATGCTTGCAAAGGTTGGAGTTTCGTTGTCTGTGATTCGGATGGAGATATTATCACGGTGACTTTGTCGAGACAGCATTTCACTGGGACGATCTCGCCTGCATTTGCCAATCTCACATCGTTGAAGAACTTGTTTCTGAATGATAATAACTTAACTGGGTCTATACCAAAGAGTTTGACATTGTTGCCTCAGCTTCAAGCTCTTGATGTTTCTAATAACAGTCTTGATGGGGAAATTCCGACTTTCCCAACAAAGGTGAAGTTTACTACTAGCGGTAATCCCTTACTTGGGACAACTCCGAGTACTGGAAGTGGAGGGGCTCCTTCCGCGCCAGGTTCGGCTGACACCCCAGCTAGTGGAAGTCCGGCGGTGGCAAAAGGTTCTTCAGGGTCAGCTGGTATGATTGCTGGTATTGCTATAGCTGTTATTGTTTTTGTTTTGGTTGTTATGTTTGTTTCATTCAAATGCTATGTTAAAAATAGACATAGGAAATTTGGAAAGGTAGATTATCCCGAAAATAGGAAGGACGCTGTTAAGAGTGATGTAATGGTCGGTTCAAAAGGGTATAATGGAGTTGCAAGTGAATTACAAAGCCAGAGCAGCGGTGACCGCAGTGATTTTCATGTGTTTGAGGGTGGGAATGTTACAATTTCAATACAAGTTCTCAGACAAGTGACTAACAATTTCAGCGAAGATAATATTTTGGGAAGAGGAGGATTTGGAGTTGTTTACAGTGGAGAATTGCATGATGGGACTAAAATTGCTGTTAAAAGAATGGAGTCTGGAGTAATGGGTACGAAAGGAATGAATGAGTTTCAGGCAGAGATTGCAGTGCTTACTAAAGTTAGGCATAGACATTTAGTTGCTCTGTTAGGATACTGCATCAATGGCAATGAGAGGCTTTTGGTCTATGAGTATATGCCACAAGGGACTTTAACACAGCATTTGTTTGATTGGCACGAGATGGGGCTCTGTCCTCTTACTTGGAAGCAGAGAGTGACAATAGCGTTGGATGTGGCACGAGGAGTGGAATATCTGCACAGCTTAGCTCAACAGAGTTTCATTCATAGAGATTTAAAACCCTCAAACATACTTCTTGGAGATGACATGAGGGCCAAGGTTGCTGATTTTGGTTTGGTTAAAAATGCACCCGATGGAAAGTATTCCGTGGAGACGAGGCTGGCTGGGACTTTTGGTTACCTGGCGCCTGAGTATGCAGGTAAGCAATGCCTTATATTTATCTTCTCATTTCAAGGAATTATGGAATTGCCATTTAGCATAACTTTTAACAATAATTTCATATACAAGACAATGAAAATCATTGTATTTTGAGAGACAAACTCACAAACCTCTTTACAGGATAAGATATTACGTGGATTATAACTGTTTGATCATATGCAAGTTTTTCTCCAATGAGTAATTTCAAACATAGTTAAACATGCTCAAAAATAGTTATTTCATTTCTACTTCTATATTCCTGAGGGGTCAAAGCAGGAGTAGATTTCTGTTTACGTCAGCCGAGTTAGATTGATGATTTGCTTTTGTTTATGTTATATCTCTTGTTGTTACATAATTGATGTTGCTTACCCTTACATTAATTCTCATATATTTTAACTTCTGTCAATTTTCCTTTCCCTGATATTTCAATCTTGGGTTGCTTTGAATTTAGTTTTGGATTGAATTTATCTGAACTTTATAACCAGATTTGAAGTGGTTGAGATATTAAAAATGGTTCTCTGATGTGTCATTTCCCAACAGCAACTGGTAGAGTGACAACCAAAGTGGACGTTTATGCATTCGGAGTTGTCTTGATGGAAATAATCACTGGTAGAAAAGCTCTCGATGATACTGTGCCAGATGAGAGGTCTCATTTGGTCACATGGTTCCGCAGGGTCCTTCTCAACAAGGAGAACATCCCAAAAGCTATTGACCAAATTCTTGACCCTGATGAGGAGACAATGGAGAGCATATACAAAGTTGCCGAGCTGGCAGGACACTGCACTGCTCGCGAGCCATACCAGAGGCCAGACATGGGCCACGCCGTAAACATATTGGGTCCCCTCGTAGAACAATGGAAACCTGCCTGCCACGATGAAGAAGACAACTGTGGCATCGACCTTCACATGAGCCTTCCTCAAGCTTTGCAAAGATGGCAAGCCAATGAAGGAACTTCCACAATGTTTAATGACACCATGTCTTTCTCTCAAACTCAATCTAGCATCCCATCAAAACCTTCAGGAATGGCGGACTCATTCGGTTCAATGGATTGCCGATGATTAAAGAAAGGAAGATTAACATACTTTCAAGACCGGGACAAGATGCAAGACTTGGGTAAGAGAAAAGAGAAGAAAAACACAGATTGCCCGTTTAATCACACCAATTAGTACTATCACAGCATTTTTTGTATTTATTGTTATTGTTTGTTCTTCCCATGATTTTTAGAGGCTTTCTTCTTCTTCATCTCATCTTCTTCTGCTGCTGCTGCTGCTGCTGTTCATTTTTTTAAATGCTAACAGATTGATTTTGTCATCACCAAGGGGTAAACTGGAAAGAAAAACAGAGTGAGAGAGAGTACTCGAAAAATGTTGTATAATATTCTTTTAATGTATTGATTACAAATATAATTATTCCTATATATATATATATAAATCTCCTTTTTTCTTTTTCTTGGTTCTTCTCATTACCTTTTAACTTTCTATGCTTGTTTTAATTCAACAGGAAGCTACCATGAACCAGCAAAAGAAAAAAGAAAAAAAAACATTATTGAACTAAGAAAAGTTTTAGATGACCATTGAATATTAGCTGGAAAAGAGATGGAGAAAGTTATTGATGTCTTTGTATAGTCTTTATGGGTGCTTTTATTGTAAATGATGAGTCGGGTGGGGTAGGAAGATGCAAGTAATTGCACATGGGGAAGGTGTCAGCATCATAGCATGTTAGAGGAGGTGGGTGTTTGGAAAAGTGGACCTTCTAATGTTTCAATATGACTTTTCTTAGTGCAGCACATGTTTGAGGGGACAATTTTATTTTTTATTTTTATTTTTTTATTTTTATTTTGATATTTTATTCTTTGAAGTGATGGTTTAGAAATCATTCATTCGATATTAAATATAATTGCATGGACAATGACAGGGATTTTCATGGTTGATACTTGACAGCGTGTGTTGCTGGCTGATAGGTGCGTATGTAATTTGACGTTTTCTTCAAGGAAAATTGTTTTGTGAGCAGTTTGAGAAATATTCAAATGGGTCGGTCAACTTGGAAAGTGGGTTTAGAGTGACTCTAACGCTTTAAATTAATACATAGCAGTTTATTGTTTCAAACGTCATAAGATATAGTAGTAGAGTTAATAAAACATTTTTATCAAATTTTAGATATAAGTGATGTGACAAACTATAAAAACATATATAATAATATATAAATACTTACATGAATTAACATCTAAACCTAATAAAATAATTTGATGTTTGTAATATTACCATAGTACCTTTTAGCAACATTAGCACGAATACTGATTTTTTTTTTTCTTTTTCCTTTTTGTCATATTTAACTAATGACATTCTTCTGTCTGAAAGCTTTCTTTATTTTTTTACCCCCCCTGAAATACTGTTTATTCGTGCAATGATTATGAATTTTAATAATGATAATTAATAACGAATTTGTGTTTTATAATTGCAACAATTACTTATAATATTTTTTTGTTAATTAATATTATTACTTTGCTTATAAGAGGATTTTAGAAGATAATTAGGGCTAAAGAGAATAGAACAGGGGGCAGTTATAATGATAGAGATGGGAGCAGGTACGCGAAGCAATAAGTGTGAGAAAGGCTGCATATGTGACCAAATTATATTAGATTTCACTGTCAATATATATTGATATGGCCTTCGTGGTTGATCTGTTTGCTTGCAGCTCAACAAACATTTTGGCACTTTATATAAAATGACTTGCAAATTACTTTAATTTTGCCATGACATGTCCCTCATGAAGTTAGGTGCTATAAAATATATAAATCAAATTAATTCATATGAAAAAAGGGAGAAAAAAAATCCTTGAATCCAAATCATGCACATGTATAATAAATTTTTATTTCAATTTGGAATTACATGTTTTCATTGATTTTTATTTTATTATTTTATGTTTATTGAATTATGAGTTTTTTTTTTTTGGTTGGGGTGTGGGTGTGTGGGAGACTAGTTGAATTAAGAGTTGTTAACTTGAATTTCAAGAAATTGTTAGTTATCTTAGAAATTTCACTATATTTCCGTAAGGATATTCTTAACAAAAAAAGAAAAAAAAAATTTCCATAGGATATTTTGGTAATTTAGCATTGTTTTTGCATGCTTCTATTCTAGTCATGATTTTGACAAGTCAGAAAAAGAATTCAATTTTTATTTTTTATTTATTACAAATTAGAAAAATAGAGTTTTATACATTGAACTTCTGACTCTTTTACTGGTTTTTTTTTTTTTTTTTTGGTGAAAACTCTCTTAGTGGTTTTTCAGTCAAGCCGAATACTTTAATTTTATTTTTTAAATACCTTATAATTTGTTTTTTTTTTTTAAGTTCATTTGTTTGGCGATTTTCTTTCTTACCTCATTTTAATAATTAAATTCTTTGTGTATGAAAAAGAGTGAGTCATTAGACTCATTACCAATAAATAAATAAAGGCAAACAGTGACAATGGCAATGCAGTAACAATATCAGTGCTAAAGTTAGTCAAACTTATGTTTGTTCCCAATGAAAATTTCGATCACACTGTTCCCAATGAAAATTTCGATCACACGCACTATTTGTGCTGTAATTTTGAGTATCATGTGATCAGTTAGATATTTAAACTTATTAAATTAAATATATGAAGCCTACTGCTACGGACGTAGAAAGTTAATTAAAACAAACTTAAAAATTAATTATTAGAAATTTAAGTATAAATATACATTATATATGATATGGTCAACTGTATTTTGCATATCTGTATTATTAAGATGCTGCGTTTCGTTAAATTAACTTATTAAGACCTCAAATATATTTATATATATCTCAAAAAAAAAATTTCTAATTTGTTTTGATAAATATTTTCTCAAATTCACTTAAAAATAGTACATATCTTAACTAATTTATTTAACATTTCAATTCAATTATCCATATCAAAAGTACATAGCAGTCTATATAAACTTGAAGACGAGGTGCACGTTTTTTTATTCAAGAAAATATAATTTGACCATTTGACCAAGTTTACAAATATGTTAATGAATAATTTTATTTGAAGTGTTAAAGTCCAATTAGCAAGGAATATGTGTAACATGGGATGCTTTAACCTAAAAAATAAAAAATAACAAATAAAAAATTGTGTAATATGGCATGCATGTTGATTCAATGTCTCTTTGCCAAGAAATTGAAATTGTGAAATGTCAACCCCCCAACATTAATCATTCATGTCCCTCTAGAATCGTGGGAGCACATCTTTGTCTTTTTAAAGTACTTTAGAGTTTTATTACATAAAACACCATAACAAGTGCCACCAATTAAGGGGCACCTAAGCAAATATAAAAAATAAAAGACAAAATAAAATAAGGAGTTTATTTACCCAAAAAAAAGCAAAAGAAGGACAAATTTACAAACTAAATAAATGCATAGATGGATTTAATTTTAGAAGTATTGGTTACGATGCTGTTAAGCCATTGATTGAGGGAACAACAAGCCCTATACTCAACCGCTCTCACCAACCGCCTTCTTTCCCCTGTTTTTTCAATCCCTGTCAATTACATCCCGGTATTTCTCTCCATATATCCTTATCCTATAACAATAATAATTAGCAATAGATTAATTTGCAACTGACCAAAGCATGTTGATGATTTTGTAGCTCAGGTTCATGAAATTAATTAGCAATTGACTAAATTGTAACAATCATCGTTTCCTGCTGATGATTAGTGGTCAAGTGAAGTTGTGGCAACGTGAAATACTAAATGCCAATGTGGTAGTTTATACATGTCCCTCAATAATTGAAGAATAAAAAGGTATCAAAATAATATGGAGGCCAAAAAGTTTAAAATCAAAATCATATAATTAGAATGAGTTTTGTTATGGATGCATGATAATGAAAATTGAGCAAGTTAATTACATACGCAGATTTCGTTAAATAAAAATACAATCCAAATAAAATTTCAATTGAACAAATTTACTACAAATTGAATATAGCCACAATTTAAAATACAAACTGATCTAGCATTATTTTAGTAATTGAAAATTTAATTAATTAGATAAGGTTTTAAATTGGAAATAATTTTTTAAGCAGAGGGCAAAATATGTTTTTGACAACTTATCATGATTCATGAGTCAAGGGTATTTTATAACATTTTAGGGCGTGTATATTGGACTATCCTCCAAAAATTGCTAAATAAAAAGCCCATTTATAACGGGCTGCCAACCAGGCTTATATAGGGAGTTTTGGGTCCAGCTGCAATTTCGATTCCAGGCTGAACCTTCAGTTCCTGACTTGCAAAGTTCATTCATTTATAAGTGTTTTCATGGGCTTTTTTGCTCTTTCGGGACTTCTTAACGTCTCGTTCTTTGGAAATTCTATTTGCAATCAACGGGAACTACTTTATACGTTCCTACAGTGTAAAGTTTCTATGAGGCCCAAAAAAAACCTATTCCGTGTGAGGAAATATGAATGTATAAAATTTCTATACATTTATATGTTCAATTAATTTATTATTATAACATATTTTTATTAATCTTTTGCCGTGAAGCCTAAAGATTGCTTCCTTCATGAAGTAATTGTGTCTTCTCAGTCATGAACATTGACAACAATCATATTGGCAACACAAGAGGACATAAAAAGTAAAAAGATAAAAAGGCATCCACTTGTAGGAGATAACATATTAACGCACACCCTTTTGTAGGTGAAATTAAAAATTTACTATAATAATGATTTTGAATAATTATAGTATTTTTTATTATATATAATTTGATAATCTTTATAAACAAATTCAAACTAACCAGCCAGCTTTGTATGTGCTTAATTCCAACGCCTCTAAGTTCCACACTCTTTTGTAGCTTTGGATATGTTCTACTTCTAACGTCTCTAAACTCGTACCTTTTTGCTGCTTACATTTAAAACGGGCAACTAAAAGAAAAAAAAAAAAAAAATCGAATCAAAATCTCAAGAGAAGCAAGAAAGGCCCACGCTCTAATCTCTATATGCTTTTATTTCATAACCTTTGCCTTTTACTTTTATCATTCATTTATAATTTACTTGATCATTTTGTTTTATTTTTTATGTTCCTTCTTTTTGTTGCTTATTACTAAACAATATGTAATCTCTCTTTTATTCATAACGTCACAAAGATCGCCCATTCAGCATTATATATATAACACCAAAGCATCTTTGCATTTGACACAGTACATGATCCAGTTCTAATTTACTTTTCTTTTATGCATCCAAAAAAAGCTCATTCAAAACCATCCCAATTCGTAACAACAATGAACAAAACAGTAGCAAAACCATCCATGGGCCATTTTGCTTTCATTTTGATAACGTCAATTGTTGGTCTTTCATGTACATTTCTCACGAGCTTAAACCAAATAACATTTTTCAATATTTATTTTCTATGTTAAATTAATTTTCACTAACATCCATTTTGTTTTTACTCCACAGGTGCTGAAAGCAAAATTGGTATAAATTATGGACAACTAGGTAACAATTTGCCTTCAAAATCCAACTCCATTGAGCTTATCAAATCCATGAAAGCAGGCCGTGTCAAGCTCTATGATGCAAACCCTGAAATACTGACACTCTTATCTGGAACGAAGATTCAGGTTTCTATCATGGTTCCGAACCATGAAATATCAAGCATAGCTTCAAGCCAAACCTTAGCTAACCAATGGGTACAAAACAATGTTGTTCCTTATTTTCCACAAACCATGATAAGGTTCTTGCTTGTCGGAAACGAAGTTCTCAGCTATTTCTCCGATCAAGATCGCCGGGTTTGGTACGATCTCGTTCCGGCAATGAGAAGAATAAGAAATTCTCTCAGAGCTCAGAATATAAGAAACGTCAAAGTCGGTACCCCTTTGGCCATGGACGTTCTTGAATCTACTTTCCCTCCGTCCACCGGAATATTCCGGTCGGATATTTCTCAATCCGTGATGGTTCCGATGCTTCAGTTCTTGAACCGAACGAGGTCGTTCTTCTTCATTGATGCTTATACTTACTTTCCGTGGTCTGCAAATCCAATGAATATCAGCCTCGACTTCGCATTGCTTGGAGGAGAAAGTATCCATGAAACTGATCCTGGTACCGGGTTGATATACACAAACCTGCTCGACGAAATGCTTGACTCGCTGATCTTCGCTATGACGAAGCTTGGTTTCCCTAACATCCGTATTCTGATATCCGAAACCGGCTGGCCAAACTCCGGCGACGTGGAAGAGCCCGGAGCTAATATCTTCAACGCTGCAACTTACAACCGGAATCTGATAAAAAAGATGACGGCGAATCCGCCGACGGGAACACCATTCCGGCCGGGAGTGGCGATTCCGGCGTTTGTATTTGCTTTGTTCGACGAGAACCAGAAGACCGGTAAGGGAACGGAGCGGCATTGGGGTTTGTTGCATGCGAATGGAACACCCATTTACGAGATCGACCTGACGGGGAAAACGCCGGCGTCGGAGTACAAACCGTTGCCCCTCGGGAAGAATAATGTGCCTTACAAAGGGAGGGTTTGGTGCGTGGCTTCGAGCGGGGCGGGTTTGTCAGAGCTCCGGTCGGCGATGGAGTATGCTTGTGGTGCTGGGAATGGGACGTGTGATGAGCTTGAACCGGGGAGGGAGTGTTTCGAACCGGTTTCGGTGACGTGGCATTCGAGCTACGCGTTTAGTTCTTATTGGTCCAAGTTTCGGAGTCAGGGTGCGACTTGTTACTTCAATGGATTTGCTCAGCAGTCTACTAAAGATCCTAGTATGTGGTTTTTATTTATTTATTTATTTTTTTCGTTTCCACCAAAAAAATAATAGTAATAATATTGACCTCTTCCAATTTAAATTGGGAAAATTATTATAAAACCAGTTTTTGCATTTTTTTTTTAACTTTCACTTAAAATAAATAATTTTCCAGCAAAGCCAAACCAACAGTTCAAAGACAACTAATAATGATTTGGTTGAATTTAGGGGAAAAAATAAGAGAAAAGAAGAAGAAGAAGAATAGGAAATATAACATTTTAATTAAACTAAATATTTTTTTAAGAAAATGGAGGAAAATTTCATTTGGGTTTTCAGTCATTTGTAATATTTAATAAATCGTGTATAAAATATTTATTAATTAACCAGGTCGTGGCTCCTGCAAGTTTCCAAGTGTGACTCTTTGAAGATGGACAAGAACTTTCTCCCCCAATGGAAAACAGCTTCGAATCCATCAAATTTTACATGATCTTAGGAGATACTCTATTTATTTGAAGAGAAAATAATAATAATATATATACTTATATCTGGCCTCTTAAACATTGGTTTAGGTTCCTTTTCATTATTTTTAATTTAATTTCCAGTGATAAATTGGGCTTTCTTGCTTTCTTTTTTTTATTTTTTTGGTGCATATTGTACGTAGTTCATTTGGTCCTCTTCTGGCTATTACATTTTTATTGTTTATACGAGATAAATATAATTTTTATTTAAAGGGAAAAAAGGTAGTAAACGGATAATTACTTGATTTTATAATTATTTTAATATATGCTTGTGTAATAATTATTTTTAGACCGTGAATATTGTCATTTAGTATACTATCATTGATATAAGTATGTATATTTCACTTGGATCCTTTCATATTTTTATTAATTACAATTTAATATTTTTTGATTTTAAAGCTACAAATAGGGCAAATTGGGTATCCTTTAGGTTTGGAGTAATTATATATTGCTTATTCAAAAAATGGGTTTGGTCGATATTTACCTTCGGTGTTTGAAAAATCATCACTTATGCTATAAAGTTTAGATTATTATCATTTATCACCCTTTGAGTTGGATTTTGAGTTGCATTATTATTTTATCATTTAATTTATAATAGACTATATTAAAACATATACTAAATATTTCAGTTATCTAATGATAAACAATATAATTCAAACAAAAAATTAAATGAACTATAACTGAAATTTATAACTGTATAAAATTTTATCCAAATCCAGATAATTTTTTACTGAAATATTTCCAATTCCGATAAAATCACACTCATTCATAATGGCACAGCAAACTAAATTTTATTAAGCTAGTATGGAAGGGGAAAAAAGAGAAGTGAATATTAGATGGAAAAATTGATTATTTTTTAAAATTTTATAAAAAGTTTATAATATTATTGAAATCAAATAAATTAAATTGTATTTAAACTAAAATTTAAAAGATGAATAGTATTACCCTGTATATATTTATCTGAAAGTAGGATTGATAGATACTGATATTAGGGATGTAAAAATTTGAATTCAAAATAATTGTTTTAAGTAAACAGTGATGTCATTTTTATTTTCGGCTGGAAACAGTGATGTCATTTATTACGTTTTGGATAATCGCTTTGTTGATAGCCATAGAATTAAAAATGAAACAATCCATTCAGGGTCAGCCTACAGTACAACTTATTATTTTGGTTGGACTGGTAGAACCATGCTCATATGTTGACAAGTGGCATCACAAAAGTCAATTTACCTGTGTAACCGGATATAACCGGTAGCAATATTACAAAATTTTTGGATTACATTACTCCATTGATAGACAAGTTACCTCACGTTTGAACAATGTTACCTCATTTCGGTTATATTACAATATTGATGGAACAAATTACGTGAGTTATGGAAAAATTACAGGTTCTTTGAACAAGATTACCACCTTTCGGTAGTGTTACAACGTTTATGGACAATATTACATACTTTGCAGATTACTTTACTTTTTTATGGACAATATTACTTTGTTTTGGATACCATGTTCCAAAGCCCGTTACTTTGTTCATGGATTAGTGTTACCTTCTTTATGGACCATGTCACCTCACTTGTGGATCGTATTACATCATTTCGGTTATATTACAATATTTATGGAACAAATTACGTCATTTATGGAAAAGTTACAGGTTCTTTGAACAATATTACCACCTTTCGGTATTGTTACAANAAAAAAAAAAAAAAAAAAAAAAAAGTTTTGCCCAATCACCAAGATTGAGATACACCTAAGAATGTGTGTAGTTTGTCAATGACGATCTTTGTTGGATTTTGTTTCTGTATAAATATGCTTTACTTGATCAAGCCCCATGCTAAAAATCTGTCACATGGCGGAAATTTCAATACGCTGACATCATACTCTCAGACATTTAATCGTCTCTCTGTTCGTTGCTAATCTCGCTCTTTCGACTGGGTCAGTATATTCATTATAGACTAGACAGACTCTGTGTCTTGGTTGGAGCTCTGATTGACCATCTTCCCCACAAGTTTATTCTCTTTTACTTCTGGGTGTTTTAATGGCTACTGTTTCCTTAACCTCTAATCTCATCTGGGGCACTTATTCTGATCCTGGTCATGCACTTCAATTTCTTGTCTCTCGTTATAAATTCACCACCACACCTGTTTTTCTTAAAAAATGGAGTGGCAGCCCAGGTGGGTTTTCTTCCAATCGTCGATTTCGGGTTTTTGCCCAATCCAAGGTGATTTTTTAAACATCCTTTTGAGAAATCTATTCATTTTCAGTTCAATAATACTATGGAAATTGTTAGGTAACTCGGGTTAGCTCTGGTATGTGTATGATTTATAAGTTAGTTGTGGTTGACTATTGGAGATAATGCGTTTATAGCTTGGATAGGCTGCTCTTTTAAGTTTTTTGTTTTGTCAATTTACACGCTGGTATCAAGTACTGCACTTCTTTATCTGATCCGGTTCGAGCTGGGTGCTAAAGGGTAAAGCTCTTCCAGCGTAAATTTATCATATCCACAATGCTCGAAATCAAGACCTTGCTTAAAAGAGAAGGATGCCCAACCATCCATCCCAACTTGCATTGGTGGCTGCTCTTTAAGTTTTAGGTCTATTGTTTTTCTTCTAATGAACTTCTTACTATTTAATCTTTTTTTTGGTTGTATTTGTGTTTGATGTTCTTCTCCTTCATATAATGATTTTCCATTTTGATAGAGTTCTGATTCAAAGTGGATCTCGTAGAAAATTAAGGACCATCCTAAAAGAATAGTACTTTTAAGAACATTGGGATGCCTCTTGTTGAAATTCAAAGAGTTCTTACACGATCCAAATTTTTACCAAGTAATTTGTGAATTTATAGTCATTGTACTAGTCATCTATGCTTTCATGTAATTTTTAAATAGGTGGTTTTTTTCTTTCTTGATGGTTTAATTTCAATTTTAGATGCCAGTTCTGAGTTATCCTCTACATTCATGATGCAATAATATGACATTTTATGCCTTCAACTTTTGGATAAACAGATATTTCTTTTCATCATAGCTTCTATAAATTTCTAATAAAATGTCAAGAATATTTGGCTAACATCGTTCATTTGGTCATCGTCTTCCTGCCTAGATGCTTAGCTGGGTTCAATTCCTTGATCGCTTTTTGTTTGACTAAAAGCATGACCCTTTCAATGATCAATACTTTAACTTAGACATATCAGGACAAAGTGCTAAAGAAAACTGTGAATTTACATCAGTATGTTTCAATTTCATTGATTCCAAGATTTAGGAGTATCATGCGAATTCTGGTTTTGTGTTTTGTGTTTTTTTAATTTATTTATTGATGAAATCTGGTTTTATGTTTTTGGCTTATATAGATGTAGCCAAAATCTAAAGTTGTCTAATCTGTGGACTGAAACATGAGTCAGGGTGCTAACATCTATTTGTCTCCAAAACTTTCTGTTATAGACTGAAGAAATACAGATAAGAAGGTGTTCTCCTTTTCTTGAAAGCTCATTACTATCAGGCAATGGCTATGTTGCATCTGATCAGTGGAAAGCAGTTCCTGACATTTGGAGGTCATCAGCTGAGAAATATGGTGATCGGGTAGCACTTTTGGATCCATACCATGATCCACCATCAAGTATGACTTATAACCAGGTCGAGGATTTTCCTTAATATGTTTCTTCTATATGTTTCATCATCCTCATTATCTCTACTTTCATGAAGTGCCTAAAGAACTTCAGTTGGTTCCCAAAGCTTCATTTTGTATTAAACCATCAACTCAGATAGATTGAAATGTCTCTTAGCATATTCATTTTATTAAAAATGATTTCCACTTTAAAGGTTTTGTGATAGTGACACAGTAAAAGGACTGCCAAACCTGTCTAAGTTTATTGCCATGAATCTGGTTGAATCAATCAATACTTTTGTGTGTGTGTGTGTGTTTTTTTTTTTTTTTCAAAAACCTATTCCTTTCTCCTAAATGCTTTTTTCCTGTTAAAAATTTCAGCTCCAACAGGAAATTTTGGACTTCTCTGAAGGCCTAAGAGTTATAGGAGTACAACCAGATGAGAAGGTTGCACTTTTTGCCGATAATTCATGCCATTGGCTTGTTGCAGATCAGGGTAAGAAGATACTATTTCAATGTTGTTTCCTAAATACTATATAATGAAGTTAATATTTTCTCTATTTGTGTATTGCCCTCTTCATGTTTATCTGTATATGGATTTTTATCACCAAATTGTTCAAAGTTTTTGGAATTTTAGACAAAATCTTAGAAGACAGCCACAATCAATTTTTCTTCTCGCCACTACTTTAATATTTTCTGCTATTTGACCTTATTCAGCTGAGCTGGAGATGAATATTTAATATTTATGTTATCCTAGAGTGAAATCTTCCATTAGTAAGATGGTAAAGTTAATTTATTTGTATGATATCTATGTTATCAGTGTTTATTCTAAAATCTAAGCTCATATCTATGTCTCATTTTGGTGTAGGTATAATGGCCACTGGAGCAATTGATGTGGTAAGGGGTTCGAGATCATCAGTCGAAGAATTATTACAAATATACAATCACTCCGAAAGGTATGGGAAAAAGATCTTTTAAGTGTATTCTCTGATTATTTCAGGAAATTGCGGCCACCCTTATCTTAGTGGTTGTATGATCTAAACGCTTGGCTTTGTCCATAGTGGAAATTCATTTCTGGACCTGATATGAAACCTGGTTTGGCTTCTTGAATTTATAGTTTTGTATTCACCATTATATACTCAAAGGTATGGTGATAATAAATTACGATATGGCAGTTCCTAAGAGGATCTCTTTTCAATTATGAAATGGAAGTTCAAATTTATTGCTTTTATAATGTACAGATCTGGGCAATCTCAGAGCATCCAAATGTCATGCATTTACTTAATTTTATACTTCAATTTATTTATTTAACAATGCCTATTTCTGAAATTTTCATTTCTATAAAGTTTGTAGCACACTTTTTGTCTCACTATATTTAGCTTTTGACTGGACATGGTTTTGGCTTTTACGATGATTATAGAGTAAACCATAAAGACCCATTAATCTATGCATATGTATTGATTGTTGATACTTTTGTGGAATTGTTGTTTGATTTGAGTGTTTGGTTGACTAGATTCCTTATTTCCTGGTTTATTGCTACAGTACTGCACTTGTAGTTGACAATCCTGAATTGTTCAATCGGATCTCAGAAGCATTTCGTTCCAATGCTATCATGAGATTTGTCATTCTTCTTTGGGGGGAAAAATCCTGCCTGCCTAGAGAAGGAGTTGAAGGGATACCTGTTTTTAGTCACAAGGAGATAATAAATTTGGGACGAGAGAGTCGTAAAGCTATGTTTGATTCTAATGGTGCTGGTAAGTCAACCTGCTTCACACTGTCTATCTCACTTTATGACATTTTAGTCCAAAGCCAATTCTTTATTTTTGTTGTTTTCGTTGTTACTTTGTTTCCTACAGCTTTCATTCAAGAAACACATATTATTTGAAAAAGGTTGGGAATTTGGATCAGAATTTGTTATGCGTTTTTGGATACACATTCTAGCAGATTGTTTGTATATGTTGCAAATTCTGGAATCGGGATCCTATATAGAAAGGAACCAATTCTTAAACTATTATGGTTGTTGCTAGTATCAATATAAAAATTGCAACTGCTAGAAATAGGACTACAGATACAAGATGTTTCTTTTGTGAAGTAATATGCCAATATCTATTTTAATGTGTTACATGGTTCTTAATTTTATATTATTCATATGTAAATATACTTTAGCAATATATACTTGATACATAATCTCTCCCACTTCCTTATAGTAGTAATACTGTATTTCAAGTGTTGTTTGAAGGTAGTAAAAGATCACAGAAAATAATCACATTTGTTTGAAGGTAGTATTAATCACCCACTGTTCAAGAATTTGCAATAGATGGAACATCTTACCCTGAAAAAACAGTAAGCAGACCAAGGCAAGTAGTAGGACCGCAGATTTACCAAAAAAAAAAAAAAGTAGTAGGACTACATGTAGCAATAATTACATTCGTGTATAAAGGAGCTGTAATTTGTCAAGATTTTTGGACCTTAGATGATTAAAATTGGAAAGTCCTTTAAAAGCATAAGGTAGAACTGCGGCCAAAGCTAGCATCAGGGGTTTCAACAATTACATTCCCTTCTTCTTAAGCCGAACCATCTTGCCCTTGAAATTCATGAGAAGGCTGAGGTCAAAAGAATGATCATATGTGGCAGAAGAAACAATCTAGCAGGATCAGAAGTGACAACCAACACTATCCTTGATAAACTAACATTTTCACTATAGATCCAAAACTCCCTAGACCAATATCCTTCATCCATAGTTGTCCACTTGATAATAAGTAATGTCCTTTATCATTGCTGGGAGATAACCATGATGAGTTATGACAAAAGAGGAGCAATCTTACCATTACATTTTGATTTATTTGATTTAATTTTATTTTTTTGTCTGAAGACTTTTTTAAAGATTTTTAGCTAATCGCAGTCTTAGGATGTGTAGCTTTTCGAGGATCAACACATTTCTCCCTAATTTCTGATCTTGTGTAGTTGGGAACTAGTTGTAAATTTTGAGGGTCGCTAAACAGAGGGGAACTTTTGGGTCTATGTGATTGCATATAACAGGTAAAGTTTTCTTGGTTGTCTAGTTTACTTTAGTTCTTGCTGCTTATATCATGGCATGAAAAATTCTTGTATTATTATCATCTTACTTTAGGAATGAGTAAGAATGTTTTGTATATGAGATTTTGTAGTTCTTTAACAGACAATTGCCAGTTAGTTGATTCCCATCTTTACTTGGTGGTAATTTGACTTTCATGAGATAGAATGCACAGGGCTCTTTTTTTTTTTTCCTTCTTTTCTGAGTATAGATGTCCCAAAGGGTGTGGCATGCAACTTCTCAGCTAATTATTTTTACTTCAGGGAAACTTTATTCATATGAAGCCATCAACTCTGATGATATTGCAACGCTTGTTTATACAAGTGGAACAACTGGCAACCCTAAAGGCGTTATGCTTACACATCGAAATCTGTTGCACCAGGTTTCAGCTTGGCCTCCTACTCTTTACAAGTATTAGTGTGGCAAGTAATATAATTTCTGTATTTTTTATTAAGTAAATCATTAACATGTCATCCCTTCTTGTAGCTAGAACTTTATCATTTAGAAGGGCCCGCCTGTGACAGGGCTTCTCAGAATGGCTCAAAGAGAATAAAAGAAAGATCACCTTAGTTACAATTCTCTAAGAGTTAACAAATGAAGACCCTTTAAAAGGAAGGAAAATTTTGGCCATCAGTTTTCTAGCTGACTGCTTTTGACCTTCTTTCTTCCACATTACCCTAATTCCCATTTAGGCTCAAGCAAATTCTGAACTTTTTGTCCTTCTTTCTTACTGCATAATTACATCTCACCAAAATATCCTTTTTCTTGTTTAAATTCTCTGCTTTTAGCTTGGTTCCTAAAACGGCAGTTTACGATAAGAAGCAAGGACCTCAGAGATGTAAAATTATTTTGATAAAATTGTGGCCATTAAGTAATTGATTTTCCTAAAGTTTAAGGTGTTAAGAAATGGCCCAACGTTGCATGATGCCAGGTCTTGAACCAATGACTTCACAGAAAACTAAGCTATGATTCTGTGTTAGTTACTGATAGTCCGTAAAGTTTTAAGTGGATAAAAAAGGGCAATGGGCCTAATAATATACATCGTTGTTTAACTTTGGATAGTGGTGATTGTCATCTGAGAGATGTTATAATTAGTCTCACACTGTGGGACCTCATAAAGCATTTGGTTTTAACTATGATCAAGTTGAGACCCCATTTTTCTTTGGTCCAATGAAATGATGTTTCTGGTGGAGGTGGTGTCTTTTGGCATTGCTGATAGATGATTGGCTGTTGATAGTGGGTTTTTAGATACCTTTGGTGCATAAGGTATGGTCACACAGTACATGGTTGAGCTGTGCTGACTGTCTCTAGGATGCGGTTTGATTAAAGTTTGATATCAAGAGTGGGGATTAGGCAGTAAAGATTCTGGGCTATGAAGGATGAGATACAATTTTCTAAAGAGAATAATGGAATATGTTTATAATATTATAAGAAAATGACATAAGGTGGTTGGAGGGGTCTGACCTAAGTAAACACATATTTTTTTTCCTTTTGCTGACAGAAACAATTAGTGGATACTCTCTCCTCTCCTTCTCTAATTACCATCGCCTATGGTGCTTTTTCTTTTTCTATGTTCAATGTTCTGATTCCTTTTTGTCTGTTGTTGTTAATGACTAGTTTTTTGATAACTCGTATTGCAAGAAGACAATGTTTATTAGCTAGCTATACACCCCTAGTTTGTTTTTATCAAAATGGAAGACTGTTTTTTATCCTGCATTGCATAATGGAATTGTTCTTCAATTTATTTTGTTTGAATCTAGTACAATACATGGCCATATAAAATTTCATTTTCAAGGTCCTTGTCTATCTTTATTTTTTTTTTCTTAGATGCAAAACTTGTGGGATGTAGTCCCTGCTGTAGTTGGGGATAGATTTCTCTCCATGCTTCCCCCTTGGCATGCCTATGAGCGAGCTTCCGAGTATTTTATATTTGCACATGGAATTGAGCAAGTATATACAACTGTGAGGAACTTGAAGGTACTATTCTTCTGATTGTTGATCTAAATGCATATTTAACTGTGGTTTCTTTTAACATAAAGGTGGAATCATTTTGAACGTGTGGAATAATAAAATAGATCATCTTACTTTTGTTGACTAGACTTTCCACTTTCCTGTCTCAAAGTGAATCTTTGTGAAGATGAGGAAAACTGGAAAAGAATGCAAACTTTTATCTTTCTAATTAATAATTTGATATCAACAATTTATTTTTACATTTAATTTCAATTTTGATACACTGTTATATTATATGTAGGAACTAACTTTTAAGCCTATTTTGTAGGATGATTTGCGACGGTATCAACCAAATTACGTAATTTCAGTTCCCTTAGTTTATGAGACACTCTACAGGTCAGCTATATACTTGGGAATTATATTGATTCTATTTTATTTATTTTATTTTATTTTATTTTATTTTGTAACTGCTGCAATCCATCTAAAGAAAATTTTGAACTTGCAATTAGCCCTGTGATGCAGGATTATAAAAGAAACATTTTATATTTAGCGTTTTCTTTTTCATTAGCTACTTGCAGCCTGTACAACAGGTTGCTTCCTTTTTAATGTTTTTGCTGGATTGTTAATTTGGCTATAACTTGCCTTCAAAATAAGGGATATTATCTAAAAATACTAATTTTTTTTTTTTTATGGAAATCTAAAAATACTTTTTGTCTCTGAATAAAATTGATCTTCTTTTTGTTTAAATCTTTATCACGTGAAAAATTGCAAACCCATGAGATCTTTTATTTTAAATTCTTAATGATTGCAATTAAATCATGCACCCCAGATAATTATTTGTACCATCTATCCTTTAAGGCAGGAGAGCTTTTCTTCTAATTCTTTCCACCTTTTTTTCCCCTTCTTTTTTTTTTTTTTTTCAGTGGAATTCGGAAACAAATTTCTATGAGCTCTACAGCTCGTAAGTTTATTGCCCTTACATTCATAAGAATCAGTATGGCATACATGGAGTTGAAGAGGATATATGAGGTGAATATTACTTTTCTAACTCATCAAGTGCTTTGCTATTTTTATAGGCCACCAATTGAATATAGTTGAGGTTTTATGTTTTATGCTCGTTGCTTCAGTAATGTTGTGACCTAAGTTCATCAAAAGATGGTGAGCTACATCATGCTTGCTTCTGACCAATTGCTGTCACATTTATGGCTCTTTTTATTGATTTTAATAGATTCACAATATCTAATTAAAAAGCTTAGACTTTGAAAAAATTTACTTGTTGTTTATGGGTCTTTTTATTGATTTTAATAGATTCACAGTATCTAATTAAAAAGCTTAGACTTTGAAAAAATGTACTTGTTGTACTTGTTGTAGATTCCTTATTGCATTATATATTAACTGGCAGGAAAAAGTCTGGATTTTTTTGCAGTTCATGTGAAAGTAAGCTTAAATTCCATAAAATAGAGGCATGTTATTTTTAGGACTGTTTTTCATCAATCCTTTGTCAAGGCTTCCAGTCGAGAGTGGCTCCTGATCACTGGCCATCAACATCTTGTCACCAACTGCTGTCTCCTTTTATTGGATACTAGAACCTACCTGTATTTCCACTAATAGAGATTGCAACATTTTAGTTATATGATAAGTACACAAATTTCACAGGAAAATCTAGATCATTTTGCTTAAAATATTTTCTGCCAAAAGTTTAATTCTTGCAATAGAAGTGGATGTTTAATTCTTGCTCAAACAGAAGGTTGTTTAATTAACTAAATTTGAGTCTGGTCTTTCTTTTTTCCCTTTTAACTTTATCTCAATTACTTTCCTCCATCAAATGGAAACATGCTTAGTTACATGAAATTATTTATTCTACATTGTTTATATGTTTTCTTATTAACCAGTAGTGTCTTAGAGATTATCTTTCATTTTATTTTGGTTCGCAGGGGATCTATCTCACAAAGAGCCAGAAGGAACCTTCGTATCTTAGTTCATTATTCGACTGGCTATGTGCAAGAATCATGGCTGCAATTTTATGGCCGTTGCATATGTTAGCAAAGATTCTTGTATACCGAAAAATCCATTCTGCTATAGGAATATCGAAGGTTTTCTCATATTTATGCTATTTATTTTTGGCAACCTCTATTCTACGATAAGTACTTAGTTATGTAGGAATTCATATTCATATTTTCCAAAAGGAATTCACTCTTTTGCAAGAAGTTCTGAACCATTAATCCTATTTTTTTTTTTTTTGCCGATAGTGGATTATTTTTTAGATAGATAGCCTCTTTAAAGTTTCCTATCATTAATTACTACCAACTGGAGAATGCTTTCTTTCATTTTGTGCAGGCTGGCGTAAGTGGAGGTGGTAGTCTTCCCACTCATGTTGATAAGTTTTTTGAGGTTAGTTTCACATGTATAATTCAGCTGGAACTGGTCTGCCCGTATACTAATGTTGTATGTCATGCAGGCAATTGGTGTAAAAGTACAAAATGGGTATGGTCTAACAGAATCTTCTCCTGTAGTTGCTGCTCGGCGACCAACTTGTAATGTAAGAAATGTTATCGTAAAAGAAATAATGTTAAATGTGTAACGTACATAAATGTTTTGATAATGAGGACTTTATAGTTTCCTTATCAACTTTCATCGAACTTCTGGTGTGTGCGTGTGTTTTTATTTATTTATTTATTATTATTATTTTTTAATCTTGAAAGAGATTTACAGACAGTTAGCTTTATCAGTTAATCCTTGGGTATCAAATGTTTTTTTATATTGCAAATTTTCAAATGTACTCTATCGGGTCAAACAAGCTTTCAAAAATTGGAAGTTATGTTTTTGGTAATATCATGATGGCAACTATTTTAAGATTAGCATATTCATTTATTTTGTTTACTGCTCTGCAAACAAACATTACAATCGTGTCTTCTTTTACATAATGATAGATCATATAACAATGTCACGGTTTTTATCCTGAAGGTCCTTGGCTCAGTTGGTCATCCCATTAGGCATACAGAGTTCAAAGTCATAGATCCCGAAACTGGTGAGGTTCGACCGCCTGGTACAAAGGGCATTGTAAAATTAAGGGGGCCACAAGTGATGAAAGGTTACTTTAAGGTATTGTACTTTCTTTATAAAACTCTTTCTCTGAGAGAGAGTGAAAGGAAGAAAAACAGAAAATACTGTTGTAGTTAATAGATTGACTGTTGCATCGTCGGTAATCTTCTAGTATTCATTATGAAGGAACGAACTGCCATCACAATTTTTTACCAAAACCGTTTTCCATTAGTTTGTAATAGTGAACCTGTATAACTTTCTCAATTGGATAATAATGTCAAATTTCTCTCTGATTAAAAGAAATGCTAGTGAATGGTGATTTACTTTGTGATCATATTTGACTAGAATCCAGAGGCTACAAAGCAAGTTTTAGATGAAGATGGATGGCTCAACACTGGTGATATAGGTTGGATTGCTCCTCACCATTCAATTGGACGAAGTCGCCGTTGCGGAGGAGTCATTGTACTTGAGGGACGTGCTAAGGATACTATAGTTCTTTCAACAGGTATTTTTTAAAATTTTAACCTGTAAAATATATCTGTAGCTATGTATTATAGGCTGTAGCTGTATTTTATGCGTTGTGTTCATCCAGAGATCTCAGTTATATCCATGGAAATTCACTGAAAGGTTAAAATATTATAAATTGTACGTGCATTTACATTTGCAAATTTTATCAATTCCTGAATACAGTTCACACACACAGTACACACTGTTTCTAAGCAATACTAAGATAAATTTCCTTTGTAAATATGATAGAATTTGATTTTCAGCTTGCAGTTTCTCTGAAGTTTGCTTTACATATTTAATTTTATTTTTGGATACGACTTGCTTAGGATTTGATACATGCGTTCTTTATAATCATGTGTTACTAAAATCATTTTAGTTATTTGTGTTGCTTGCTATTTTCATTAAATTTGCTAAGAAACAAAACAATACGGTGTTCTGTGTACAAAAGTTTTTGTTTCTCTTTTAGTTATCTTTAACAGAAAACTAGCTAGTTGTACCAATTTTATTTTATTTTATTTAAAAAAAAAAAACTCTCTGTGTCTAGTGTTATATTTGTTTGCTTTCCAAATTCTAATAGTTCTTACATATTGAATGCTTTTTAGTTATTTTGCAAGCAATGGTCAAGTGTGCTTTTTTCAACCTTCTATTATTTTCCCCTATAACCTTTACTTTTGCTGTAGTATCTTTCATGGGTGAACTTAATTTGTTCGGTGAAAATAGGTGAAAATGTTGAACCAGTAGAGCTTGAAGAAGCTGCCTTGAGAAGTAGTTTAATTCAGCAGATTGTTGTCATTGGCCAGGTGGCTTTTCATTATCTTTTATTTCAAAATTTCTCTTTTGGGTTTTTCCTGGAGCTGTACTATGCATAATCTTCCTCATTTTAGTAGATATGCTAATTTTTTTTGTTATGTTGCATGACTCATTATAGGACAAACGGCGGCTTGGAGCTATAATTGTTCCAAACAAAGAAGAGGCTTTAATTTTAGCAAAAGCACTGTCTGTTGTAGATGCTAGTGCCACAGAAATAAGCAAGCAAAAACTGACAACCTTACTGTATGAGGAATTACGGAGATGGTAATACTTCCTTTGATTTCGATTGCTCTTAATTTACCAGACAGGATTTGCATGGCTGTGCCTTACTCTGTTTCTCGCTTTAAAATTTCGATAGAGTTCTTAAAATTTAAATTAGTAGGTAAATGAGTTTGAGGATTGGCACAAGGAAATTTGGATAATGTGGTACAATTGATGTTTGTTCTCTCTTTATTCAGGACTTCAGAGTGTTCATTTCAAATCGGTCCAGTTCTTGTAGTGGATGAGCCTTTTACGGTAACATCTTCTTTCTTGCAGTGCCATTAATTTTCCTCTCAACTTAAAATTAAAGAGACGTGTGAGTTTTCGCTGATTATATCCTTGTGTTGCAGATTGATAGTGGTTTGATGACTCCGACTATGAAAATTCGGAGGGACAGAGTTGTAGCATTATTGGAGGAACAAATAAATGAACTTTACAAGTAAACGTCCTAACTAGGAATGTAGGGATGCACCCTAATGAAGATAAACGACTAGGTATACTTTTACATGAAAATGTGACTAGTTTTATGTATTTTCTAAGTTATTGGCTGTAATTTTGTATGATACAGATAATGTTAAACTGGTATCTTTATCGTGCAATATACGCAATATAGATACTTAATATGGTTACATATACATCGTATACTATTTTAGACAAAATGGGTACCTTTGATTTTGTTGTTGTGAAGCATGGACTTAAAAGAATATTCATTCTAGATCCCCCAACCTCGAGTGCCAAATTGGTTTGTCATAATAGAGATGAAGTTAGTTATTCAGATTTAGTATAGATTGGATTGAATTCTTGACATTGATGTTTTAAAGAGTTATATAATTTGCAGATTGTATGTTGCTGCAGGAGTCATGGAAGTCTCCTAAATTTGTTGGCTTAAATCATGTGATTGTTTTTTGAAATAGTCGTTAAAATGTGTCTTTTTACACTATTAATTTAGCGATGTGTTTGTCTATGATAACTTTTATTTTTTATGTTATTTTTTATTTTATAAAACAGTTCCTGTACCATTTTAAATTTTGTGCAACCAAAATTCAATGACCTATATAATGTTATAAGATATTTATTATATGTCCTCCCCTTTAGAGTAGAAAAGTTGAGTTTTTTTAAATTAAAGCGAACATTGAATTGTAGCCAACTATATTTTATAAGGTCAAAGAGATTAAAATGATCAGAATAAGAAACACGTTTTTGTTTTTGTATGATTCATAATATACCAAAATAGTAGAAATAAGAAAAATTAGAACTTAATTGTAATTTTCCTTTTTTGTGAAGTTTGGTAGTTTTTTATTTATTTATTTGGAAAATCAGTATTCAAGAATTAAATTAAAGTATCATATCTCTATATATAAAACAGTGTACTTCAGATATTAAGAAAATTATAATTTTTTCCATAAAACTATAATTTTTTTATTGCTAGAGAAAAGAAATACTAATTTCTAATAAAAATCTTGACAAAATGGTAGTGGATCTCTCTACCTACCTATATTTCTTAAAGTACATTATTTTATTATTTACTTCGAGATGATATTCGTACTTATAAATCTCGTTTTTAATGATGCTTACAAGTTACAAGCGGCGGATATGAAAAGACCAGAAGCCCCACTACGGCGCTAGTAATTTTTTTCTCTTTTTTATTCCAAAAAAAAATTTACAAGCGGTGGAGTGGGGTTTCTGGTCTTTTCATATCTTGATGAATGCCAATCTCTCACTTCCTTCGTCAGCTCCAACTTTCTGCCAGAACCCAAACACCTTCTACTGCCAGAAAACTCCATGCCCAACTCATCAAAACCGGCCTAGACCTTTGCGGGCCATTACCCAACACCCTTATAGATGTTTATGGCAAATGTAGTCTCCCCCTTGACGCCCTCCACCTGTTCGATGAAATTCCTCGCAGAGACCATGTTGCTTGGGCTTCAATTCTTACTGCCCATAACCAAGCAGATCTTCCCCATCGAACCCTCTCCATGTTCCCATCTATGTTCACGATTGATGGGTTGCATCCTGACCATTTTGTGTTTGCAAGCCTTGTCAAGGCTTGTGCTTGCCTGGGTGCACTTAGACAAGGAAAGCAGGTTCATGCCCGTTTTTTGTTATCGCCCTTTTATTATGACGATGTGGTGAAGTCTTCGTTGGTTGATATGTATTCCAAGTGTGGATTGCCTGATGACGCATTTGTGGTTTTTGGTTCCATTTCTTCAAAAAATTCGCTTTCTTGGACCGCTATGATTTCAGGGTATGCTCGAAGTGGGCGGAAATCGGATGCTATTGAATTGTTTCAGAGGGCACCACTTCGGAATTTGTATTCTTGGACGGCTTTGATTTCTGGGTTAGTACAGAGTGGGAATGGCAGTGATGCATTTGATTTGTTTATTGAAATGCTAAGAGAAGGGGTCAACATAGTAGATCCTTTAGTTCTTTCAAGTATTGTTGGTGCTTGTGCCAATTTGGCAATGTTGGAGCTTGGTAGACAGGTGCATGGCCAAGTCTTAGCTCTTGGCTATGAATCTTGTTTGTATATAAGCAATGCACTTGTGGACATGTACGCAAAATGCAGTGATATTTTATCTTCGAAATATATTTTCCGTAATATGCAGAGAAGAGATGTAGTTTCTTGGACATCAATAATAGTTGGGGCAGCTCAACATGGACAAGCAGAGGAAGCATTGGCGTTATATGATAAGATGGTTAAATCTGGAACAAAGCCAAATGAAGTTACCTTTGTTGGATTGCTCTATGCTTGTAGCCATGTTGGGCTGGTTAGCAGAGGGCGTCATCTTTTCAAATCCATGGTGGAGAATTACAGAATTAGTCCCTCTCTACAGCACTATACATGCTTAATGGATCTTCTTAGTCGATCTGGGCATCTTGATGAGGCTGAAAAGGTCTTAAATTCAGTTCCCGTCAAGCTTGATGAAGTCACTTGGGCTGCTTTACTGAGTGCTTGCGAGCATCATAGAAATATGCAAATGGCGGTTCGGGTTGCTAATCATATATTAAGTTTAAAACCAGAAGATCCTTCAACCTATATACTGTTATCTAATGTCTATGCTGGTGCCTGCATGTGGGAAAATGTGTCGAAGGTGAGAAAGTTGATGGCAGATATGGAAGTGAAGAGAAGACCAGGTTATAGCTCCATTGACTTTGGAAAGGAAAGGCAAGTGTTTTATGCTGGAGAGACATCTCATCCCATGAAGGATGAGATTTTCAGTTTGCTGAAGGCATTTGATGCAGAGATGAGGAAAAGAGGTTATGTGCCAGACACTAGCTCGGTTTTACATGATATGGAGCAGCAAGAGAAGGAAAGACAGCTGTTTTGGCACAGTGAGAGGTTGGCTGTGGCTTATGGACTCCTTAAGGCCGTTCCAGGGATTGTTATTCGGATAGTGAAAAACCTTCGTGTATGTGGGGACTGCCATACTGTGTTAAAATTCATAAGCAATATTTCAGAAAGGGAAATTATTGTTAGAGATGCCAACAGATATCACCATTTTAAGGAAGGTAAATGTTCATGCAATGATTTTTGGTGACACAGAATTTCTGGTTGGGAGTCCTATCACCTTCTACACGATTGTAAGCATCACCACTTTCTGATGATGGATTTAAGCTATATCGGCTACTTATTTGAAAGCTCTTGAAGTTACAATTTTCTTGGCTGATCAATTATACTCCAATTTGTGCTCTATAATTCTTTTTCATTTT
The DNA here is from genome assembly GCA_003254975.1 of Ochetophila trinervis. NCBI lineage: Eukaryota > Viridiplantae > Streptophyta > Magnoliopsida > Rosales > Rhamnaceae > Ochetophila > Ochetophila trinervis. Next base: position 29,295 of record QANX01006080.1, read on the forward strand.
CTTAAATCATATTCTGCTCTAGGTTGATAGTTACAACTTGCCTGCTTAATTTAGTCTCTCCCAAAACATTTCCTGTTTTGTTTCTATATATTACTTTCACATATGTACTGTTCCATGAAGATTCATTGACTCTGTTAGCTACCAAATAGAGAGGAAGTATCTTGTCGCTTTAACTAGATATGCATGTGTAGGATTTCATTTATTTTCCCTACTCCAATGATCTTGATAACTTAACTGTATCTAACATTCCATTTGGACTTTGCTATCAACATAATCAAAGAATTAAAACATATTCAGGACATTAATTCCTATGTTTATTGCTTGCTTACCAAGAGGTATTTCTTAAATATCCTTTTCTTTGTTTTTATTTTTGGTAAGCTCACACTAAACGGCATCATACTTTATGAATTGTTAGAGGATAAATTGAGTACTATTAAGTAATTTTTCGAAAATATAGATAATATTATAACATTTCTCATTTAAACTATATTACATTTATTTTATTTTGCAGATACTGGTAGATGGATGATCGTTATTCATATTTCATAAAACCATAACATATATTTATCCGTTAGATATTTCATTAATTCTTAGTAGATGATCCTCATAATTCATATTTCCCTAAACACAAGATTCAAAACAGAATCATTGTGAATATCAGCATCTTCCAAAGTCAAATTATTATCAAGTACCACATCTCCTTGTGATCCCTCTTCTTTGAGAAAATAATGCTCACTAAGGGCAAGGTTAAAAGTGTCGAGGGCCTTTCGTTTCAGCTGCCTCACAGTCGTACAGTTATTGGCAGATATATGAAGATGATGATCCCCATAACTCACAATAACGTGAATTTTCCTGTAAACAATTATAAGACTGCAAATTCCAAAAGAACTTATTGGAAGATCATCGCCGGAAAGCTGTCTTCCTTGATGAACAAGTTCTTGGTGGTCTGGACCCAAAAAAATCACATCTTCTATCGCCCTCTTGAAATCCAGAAGTTTCAAATCACCGCTAACCGAAACATAGTGTCGGGCATTGCGCCATTGAACCATGACCTTCACAGGCTGCCAAAAACATGTTTTCAACGTATATTAGAACTCTAAAGAGAGATACATGTATGTATATTGATATGTATTGCTCTTAGAAGTCAGGAATATTGCTTACCCGCGTTGGTTGTTGCATATTTGTATCCATGGCCACCGTGATTATAAGATAAATATATATTTATATGGCAATAAATTGTATATCAAAAGTCAAAATGGTTAGTCTTCTTAAGTAGAGATTATTCATAGCTATTGTATGTAAAATCAATATATAGGGGGTAGGTTGAATGTAATTTGGATGTTTATAGCATGCAAGTTTTTTATATCATGCATGAATGTTCATTTAAATTAAAATTAAAATTAAAATCACTCAAAAGATATTTAAGAATGAAAAGTGACATTTACGAACATTCATGTTTATTTTAAAGACACCATGCTTCTGGGCTTGCTACCACTAACTTACCAGCAATCAAAGATATCAACGTGTATGAGCAAGCAGTTTTGGGGGGAAATCCAATACTACATGTATATTGAATTGTTTCTTTAGTACAGTACGGTACCTATAATGGATTTGATACTTATTCATTGAAATGCTAATAATAATAATAATAACCGTTTCCTGTAATTCGCTTGCTTGTGTAAAGACTAAATTATATTTTGCAACTTTTTGACTGCACAAAATCGTGAAAAAGGTAGAATTTGACTCTTGTACTATTTGAAAATTATTAAATATAAATATTTCTTACAAGCTGCTTTTTCCTCTTCCTTGAATTAACTACTAAATGTACCATTCAACTTTTAGTCAAATTCCTAACAATAGTCTGGTCCCTAAATACTGAGACTACTCAAAAAATTCGTGAGTTTCTGNAAGAGCCACATTAAATTGGAGCTATTTCAACCATGCATAGTCCTTAATCCAAGAGTAAAGGACTATTCTCTAAGCGTCTTTATAGCATTTTTTGTGTAAGACCCTAATTCTGTATTCAATCATGGCATACTCGAAAGGGAAGGCTTTGCATCTTAATGATCTTGTCCTTGTTATTCTACTTCTCTTCTGTCACCAAGTCTCAGCTCACGACCATCAGCTCACTGAGACTACTCAAAAAATTCGTGAGTTTCTGAATAAGTTTGAGTTTTTCTAAATGTGATCGATATTGATAGCACTTTGTTCTTTCATTTTTGACTATCAAATTCTAAGTAGTTCTTATATAGTAAAAATAAAAATAAAATAAAAATGTATAACTACATGAAATATTATGGTTGTTTTAAATATTCCATGCATTTATGTACATATATAGAACCTATATAAGTACACAATGCAATTACAGTAAACTTCAAATATATATTTTTAAATTTTAGCTTTTGAAGCAATGTGGATGCTAATAAATGGCGTCTTTAACTATAAAATTTCTCTATGCATATATATTATGAGCTAAGAAGTTTTTGAAGTAGATATTGAAAATGAAAACATAAAACATTTTGATTGGCTGTGGCATATATATGCAGAAGGGAAACACAGAGGGAGAGAGAGATGTGGTTGTTAGAGGAACACATTATTACAGATGGTACTTGACGCACTTGTTCATGCACCCTTATGGTAAAAGAGTGAACCCAATTGGACACAAACCAGAGGACCCCACAGTTCCACTTCCAGTTCGAAAAGGTTATGACCCCCAACAGTTCCAGTTCCAATTGGAAACAAATTAAAGACCTAGCTAGATCATGATCATCACTACGTATGCCAACCTGTAATTCAGTGGAAACTTATTTTATGTACTAGATGAGATCTCCATTATCATTGATGTGGGTTTTTATTTATGCATATGTTTGTTCTTGGATTTGGGTTTTGACCTGAACCCAAAGATATGCCGACCCTTGAAAGAGGGGAGTGTAATATTAAGTCACACCAAATCATTCAGCTATTTCAAATTGGCAACAGAGTAATTACAAATATTCTTAGTTTATTATTTTCCTAATTGTACAGGGTGCGCTCACTGCACATCTGTACCTTTTATAATGTTCTCTTGTACTTGTATAAGAATCAGTTTTTCGGAAGTGAGATAGGCAAATTAAGCACAATTTGTACAAATTTCACAAAATTGTTTAACTCCTACAAAATTTTATATTGCCATTGTCTAATTATCTTTTATCTATTCTGGATCCACCAGTGTTTACTAAATTGATTTATTTTTTGGAATATGAATATATACGTATCATCTCTCTTTAATTTCTGATCAGGCATTAATTCATAATATATATATATATATAAATATATATTTTTTCAAATCTTGGGTTTGATAAATTGTGGTGCATGCTAAAATCCTCCTTCCCAGTTTATAAAAAAATAATAATGGAATATTTAGAATATGAAAAAAGCTTGGTCTTGATGAGCTAGCTAATGGCAGAGCTTAGGAAGGGGAGGTGTACAGTTTAAGAAGAGCATTTTAAATCTAAAAGCTGGAAATGAATGTCAGAGTCTACGTGCGTGTATTGACAAGATGAAACTCCTTGAATCTCTTCGTGTGTGTCTCCGATAATAAACAGCTATAAAATGGTATTTAATTTGGATATTTATACTCTTCATGATCACCAGCCAGACTTTCTTCGCTGTCTCTGCATTAAAGCGCGTTTAAGGAAGTTAGAGAAATTTAAATATAAATGGCATAATGATTTATTTTCCACTAATTTAAATTTTTAAAAAATTAATAATTTAATATTATTAAAAATAAAATATAAAATAAATAATAACCTACATTATATCTTATAAACCAGTATAATTCAACAAATATAATATATGAGTAAAATATTTTTGAAAAATTATAGAAAATTCTGAAGAAGTACTGATAGGCTTGTAGTACCAACCAATTACAGATCAACATGTGTATACCAGCAGCATGCATGTGTACAGTGATATGGGAATGAAGTTTGGCAAAATCTGATGCTATATATTGAAATGTTTCAAAGGGCACCAGGACAAATGCTTGGCAGGCTTTAATGTAACATCTAATTTGATGAATGTGAAAACTATGCGTTAATGCTGAATAGATCTCATGGTTTTAGTTTGCACTTTGTTGACTTCACAAAATCATGAAAAGGTAAATTTGACTTTCTTGCGCACACTCTTTGAAAATTATATATATAAAAATAAAAAATAAAAAGAGGACAATTTCTTGAGATCTGCCTTTTCCTATATATTCATTCAATACTACTATAAAAACTATTAGTGGTTAAAAACTTTTGGGACAAATTTCTCATCGCTCTTACCTCTAATTATGTATATATATATATCGTAGCCATACTGGAGCTATTATTGAGTTGAACCGTATGTATTCCTTCAATGTCAAAAAATTGAGGACAAAAAAAAACACACACACACACATTATTAATCTTATATAGAAAAGGAATATATTCTTTAGGTTTTTATTTATAACATTAATTTGTGCAATGACCCCCGTTCTCATGTATTCAACCATGGCATACTCAATTGAAAAGGCTTTCTGCTTTGTTTTGTTGGTCTTCTTGTCCTTGTTATGGTGCTCTTCTCTCACCAAGTCTCTGCTCACGATCATCAGCTCAATGAGACTACTACTCATAAAACTCGTGAGTTTCTGAATAATATTTAATTTTTCTAAATGTGTGATAAATGTCAATGGGAATCCATTCTTTGACTTCTAACCTATAAAATGATTTTAGAAAAGAAAAATAAACAGAAACATGTCAGCTAAACTGGCACCTTTCAAAAATTTATCTATTTTCCATTTATCAACTTCTAAGTAATTATTATTAATACCAATATACATGCAGTTAGTTTCTCGTGGAGTAACCATGATGGATTTTTATGCGGCTACAAACTATGCAACATGTTGCAGGAGGTTTTTTTTTTTTCTAACATGTTGTAAGTTTTTTTTTTTGGTTCCATAACATATTGTGTGGTGCAAATCCTATTTTGATTCATGTAAACATATAGAACCTATATAAGTACATATCGAGTTACTATTATAAATTTTTTGCATTTTTTTTATACTTCTAAATTTGGTTCGGTGGTAAAATTATTGATTTTTTTTTTTAAATCGGTTTAACCCTTCGTCTACAAAACTTTCATCACCCAATTTGTAATAAAAAAATGCTTTTTTTTTTTGTTGGAAGGATTTTCAAACGTCAAATAGATCTTTTAATCATAATTAAAAATAAAATTTTGCTATTTATTATTAGTGGTGATCGTCATTAGTGAGATTGCACTTTACATGACAAATTTAATTTGTTTTTTTTATAGAAAAACCTTCAAACTTCAAACAGATCTTTTAGATCTTTTAAGCATAACAAATGCTTCAATAATTAAAAATAAAGTTTTGCTACTTGTCATTTAGAGGTGATCGTCACTAGTTGGATTGCATTTTTCGTGGCAAATTTTAATTTCTTTTAAGAACGAATCTTCAAACTTCAAATAGATATTTTAAGCATAACAAATGCTTTAATATTTAAAAATAAAGTTTTGTCATTAGTGGTAATCTTCACCGGTGTATCACATTTTATGTGGCAAATTTGAATTGAAAATATTTAAATCTATTTTATTTTTTAATACTAAAAATCTAATAAAAAAAATAAATACTTCAATAATAA
>QANX01006081.1:0-98055 GCA_003254975.1 Ochetophila trinervis
TTGCTCCAATGGTAGAATATAGCTTTATGATGCCCGCATCACCATTGGACCTTTTATTTTTATTCTTTTCACTCTTGGCCTCTTTACACTCAATTATTTTATTTGATTCACTTCCCAATCCTCATGGGAAACTTTGGATAGTTTCAATTGTTCAAGATACACATCTTTTGGAGATAAGGGTGCAAGTGTGACTTTCTTTCCATTGTGCTCAAATGAGAGATGGTTCGCGGACTAGAGATATAGAAGTATCTATTTTCGAGGATGATGAAGTCTCAAATCATTCAATGAGGAGACGTCCAAGGAGGGAGGAACCAAAGGCTAGGAGACATGAGCCGAGAGAAAGGTGGGACGACAACGTAAGCTCCATAAAGATGCAAATACCACCATTCAAGGGGAGACATAACACTGAAGTATATTTGGAGTGGGAAAGCAAGGTGAACTAATTTTCGCTTGCCACAACTACTCGGATGATAAGAATCCAATTTACTAATTACTATACAAGAATAGAATGATAAGAATATTTGATAATTCAACCAAGCTCAATCAATGCAAACACATTTGGAACTATGATGCGGAACCCCAAGCTTAAAGAAACCGTAATCCCAACACACAAGATGATATGGAACAAACCCTAGGTAAAAACCCGCCCTATAGCACCTCTAGATAACAATTGTATCTAGCAACACTAATTAGAAGGCAAAGAATGAAATTGAAATTTGCCACAAAGTAAATACCTTTGATAAGAAGATCAATTCCCAATGTAACAAGTAGAAGAAGAACTATCCTCACTTGGAACACACAAGTCTTGCTGAAAACAAGATTTGATTTCTCAATAATCAATAATCAAAAATTTTTTTTTACACGCTAGTAACTTCCCTTTATATAGAGATTAGGGTTAGGTTACTAATCAATCTAGACCATACAATAATTTGGAATGTAATCCTAAGGCTTAAAACTAACCCTATATAAATTTAATTTGAAAATAAAAATAATTACAAAACTGTCATTATAATATGGAAATAGCAATAATTACGAAACTCCCATTATAATCCAAAAATAACTAAATTACAAAACTGCCATTGTAATCCGAAAATAGTTAAAATTATGTTTATTCGTCTTTGCAACTCCCGAGCAGCATTACCACCTTCATTCCTTGCTTGGACATCATGCTTAAATCATCATTATGCCTCATAAAAGTGTTTGGATCATGTGGATACTTGAATCGATCTTCATCAATTATTCTCTTCACAAGTCCAAGCATTCCCGCTTTGATCTTCTTAGCTCGAGAATGCGTCACTGGTCCACTTGGCAGCACAATGTCTTCACCATGAACATCCATGCTAGACGAGCGCTCGATGCCCACAACAAACAAGTATCTATTTCAACTAGTAGTAAACTCCCGAAGTGAAACCCTAGAGTCATGCGTTTCCTATGAGTTTTTGATTAAGATTCTTGGCACTTTTATTAACATAGGGGGAATAAAAGTGTAAACTGTCTAATGAACTACAATACAACCTAAATTATATTGCAAAATCAAATGCAAAACAAAGCGAAAATTAAATAAAGTGAAAATTCCTTAAGAAAGAGGAGAAAAGCCTTTCAGTAGAGAAAACACAATGATTTGCATTACATTCTTTCTTTGTTTTTTATTTTTCTATCGTTTTCTTCCTTTTCACCACATTTCTAACCTTCACATTACAAGCCTATAAAGACTTAATGATTCAAGGTAATTGTAACATCCCGTTTTACGAAAAATACTAAAATTTTCAAATTTGATCAAGTTTGACCATGAATGGGCCCAGGGTTGACATTTTTGTGTGGATTTGTTTTAGCTTTGAATTTAGTACCAAAGTGTAGAGCTCGTCGATACAAGTTCGTAGACTAGTGGTACACTTGATTTTGAGTTAGGGTTTAAGAGTTGTGGCCAAATGAAATTCAAGGGCATTTTGGTCTTTTAATAAAAGGGTCCCATTTAATCAAATTTCCTTTTCCTTCTTCTCCCCTTTGAGACCCCTCTCCTTTTTTTGTTCCTCGACCCGATGGCTCTCCCATTGGTTTGGCCGTCACACATCACGCCATAAATGGCAAAATTTCAGCGAAATCGGGTCAACCCATCATTGAAGACAATGTTTACCTCGACCCTTTCCTTTAGTAGCCTTTCCCCGCTGGTTTATTGTGTGATGACAAGTGGAGGATATTCAAACCAGGAGATTGGGATTGGGAATATTTAAGGAAGAAAAGGTTTCTGATGCGGAACCCCGAGATTAAAGAATCCGAAACCCCAAACACACAAGAAATATTGAACAGTAATTGGAAACAAGAACCCGCCCTACCAAACCCTTAGATAACTTGTATCTAAAAACGTGGATTAGAAGGCTAGGGAAAGAGAAGAATAATCGCCACAAAGTATTTCTACTTTGATAAGATAATTCAACTCCTAATGCAACAAGAAGAAGAAATTGATAGGCGAGCCTTAAACCTTAAAGTTAAGGAGGAGAGTCTAGAGCAAAGGGAGAATATCTTTCACACTAGATGTATGGTGGGTGGAAAAATTTGCAGTTTGATAGTGGATGGAGGAAGTTGTGCCAATGTAGCTAGCACTACATTGGTAGAGAAATTGGGCTTGAAATGTGAGAAGCATCCTAGTCCCTATAGGTTACAATGGTTGAATGACAGTGGAGAAGTGAAGATAACCAAACAAGTGCAGGTTACTTTCGAAATTGGAAAGTATATTTATGAGGTTGTGTGTGATGTAGTACCTATGCAAGCCGGGCACATTTTGTTGGGTAGGCCGTGGCAATTCGATAGGAGAGTTGTTCATGATGGGCATAGGAATAGGTATGCTTTTGAGTACAAGGGGAAGAAGCACACTCTAGCACCTCTATCTCCAAAAGAGGTGTACCTTGATCAATTAAAGAATCCGAACCCCCAAACACACAAGAAATATTGAACAGTAATTGGAAACAAGAACCCGCCCTACCAAACCCTTAGATAACTTGTATCTAAAAACGTGGATTAGAAGGCTAGGGAAAGAGAAGAATAATCGCCACAAAGTATTTCTACTTTGATAAGATAATTCAACTCCTAATGCAACAAGAAGAAGAAATTGATAGGCGAGCCTTTAACCTTAAAGTTAAGGAGGAGAGTCTAGAGCAAATGGAGAATATCTTTCACACTAGATGTATGGTGGGTGGAAAAATTTGCAGTTTGATAGTGGATGGAGGAAGTTGTGCCAATGTAGCTAGCACTACATTGGTAGAGAAATTGGGCTTGAAATGTGAGAAGCATCCTAGTCCCTATAGGTTACAATGGTTGAATGACAGTGGAGAAGTGAAGGTAACCAAACAAGTGAAGGTTACTTTCGAAATTGGAAAGTATGTTGATGAGGTTGTGTGTGATGTAGTACCTATGCAAGCCGGGCACATTTTGTTGGGTAGGCCGTGGCAATTCGATAGGAGAGTTGTTCACGATGGGCATAGGAATAAGTATGCTTTTGAGTACAAGGGGAAGAAGCACACTCTAGCACCTCTATCTCCAAAAAAAGTGTGCCTTGATCAATTGAAGATGAATAAACCTACAAATGAGGATATGGGAAGTGAGACTAACAAAAAGAATGAGGGAAAAGAGGCCATGAGAGAAAAGAATAAAACTAAAGGCCCAATGGAGAGTCAAAACACTTGTGAGAAAAACATGAGTGAAGTGAGGAGTGAAAAGAACAAGAATTTCTATGCAAAAATGAGAGATGTGAAAAGAGCATGCTTATACAAGAGAGCACTAGTTCTCGTGAGCTTTAGGGAGTTTTATTTTTCTGAAGCTAACCTTAACCCATGTTTGCCTAGTATTTTTGTTTCTTTGTTGAAGGAATTTGAAGAAGTTTTCCCTGAGGAATTGCCCAAAGGATTACCATCAATAAGGGGCATTGAACATCAAATAGACTTGGTGCCTGGAGCGAGCCTTCCAAACCGATCGGCATATAGAAGCAACCCTGAGGAAACAAAGGAACTTCAAAGGCAAGTGGAGGAGCTTTTGGCATTAGGATATGTGCGGGAAAGCTTAAGCCCATGTGCTGTACCGGTGTTGTTGGTCCCTAAGAAGGATGACACGTGGAGGATGTGCGTGGATTGCAGAGCCATCAACAAGATTACGATAAAGTATCGTTTCCCTATACCTAGGTTAGATGACATGTTGGATGAATTGCATGGTTCTTGTGTGTTCACTAAAATAGACTTGAAAAGTGGATACCACCAAATTAGGATGAAACCTGGGGATGAATGGAAAACTGCATTTAGGACTAAGTATGGTTTATATGAATGGTTAGTTATGCCTTTTGGCTTGACTAATGCGCCTAGTACCTTTATGAGACTAATGAACCATATCCTAAGAAATTTTAACGGGAAATTCATGGTTGTCTATTTTGATGACATATTGATTTATAGTAAAAATCTAGATGACCATGTAGAGCATGTTAGGGCAGTTTTAGAAGTTCTTAAGGAGGAAAAGTTATTTGCCAACCTTAAAAAGTGTACTTTTTGCATTGATCGACTAATATTTCTTGGCTTTGTTGTGAGTGCACGTGGTGTTGAGGTTGATGAGGAAAAGGTGAAGGCTATCCAATTACTGTTCAATATTTCTTGTGTGTTTGGGGTTTCTGATTCTTTAATCTTGGGGTTCCGCATCAAGATGCCCAAACAACAAAATGATCAAGAAGAAGAAAAATAATAATAATAAAGATAGAAAAGAATAAAGAAAAAAAAGAAAAAAAAAAAGGAAAATTTTCTTACCAGATGATTGATCTATATTCTTCCCGTTCAAATCTTTGATTAATATATTACAACATATTAATAAAGAAAATTACAAATGCGTGAGAACATTTTGACATAGAAATGAGAAAAATTAACGACGATGTCGTTTTTACTATGAAGAGAAGAGGAAAAAAAAATACTACGGACGTTGAGAAAAAACGGAAACCCATTAGGCCCCCCACTGCCCTTTATAATATATAAGATATTTGCTATGGAACCTAACAGTTGGGCTCTATAAGCTCTCCAACAAAGGCATTTTTATTTGGTTTCTTGAATTTTTATTTTTATTTTTTTGCTTTGGATTTTATAGCATTTAAAACTATTGGTTTTAAAAAAATGCTAACAAAACAAAATAATGGGGTATGTTATGGTATTTTAGTTCTTTTTAATTTTTTTATAGATTTTAAAATTTAGAGCATTTAGAAATATTTAATAAAAAAATCAAGAAAATAAAAAAGAAACACACTTGTTGGGTTTCATAAGCTCCCCAAAAGGTGGGTTTATATAAGGTTTTGCTATAAATCTCACTTGTTAGGGAGCTTATAGAGTCCAACAGGTGTTTTTTTTTTCTTTTTACCTAGTTATTTTTTTTTACCAAATATTTCTAAATGCTATAAATTTTAAAACTTACCAAAAAAATAAAAAATAACAAAAAAAATATAACTAAAACACCATAACATAATTCATTGTTGTTTTTGTATAGCATTTCATTTTTGTTTTGTTTTTTTTTAACGCAATAGTTTTTAATGCTATAAAACCCAAAGCAAAACAAAATTTTTTTAAAAAACAATTCAAGAAAAAAAAAATGCCTCTGGAGAGCTTATGGCTTAGAGTATCTTTAATGAAAATTATGGATTATTGTATATGTGACATGGAATTGATATTATTTAAATCTAAATGACATAAATATATAGCTAAATTACAAATTACTCTCCAATGGTATGGTGCAAATAGACTTTTGATAGCTACTAATGATTATTAATTAATTGCATACTCTATTTTTTTTTTTCTAAAAGAACTTTTAGAAATGATTTGATTTTTATGAAAAATAAAAAATGTTTAATTGAACCTCCAAAAATAGATATTTACATTGATAATGTTTATAAAATGCTCCAGTGATGTAGACTTAACATTTGACTATTTAAGTCAGCCTCTTTGTTGGCTTCAAGAGCAATCCATTAGATGCTCTAATTGAAATTAAAGGGAAAATCTTTGTTTGAGAATGTTAGCCATAAATATTTTACTATGTTAGGATCATAATATTAGGTGTTAGCTATATATATTGTGTAATGTTAGGAGATGATTATGTTCATAATATTAGGAGTTAATTTTGTAATTGATTTGATCTTTGTATAGTTTCCTAATAGTTAGATTTAATTTAATCTGTATATAAACCATACATTGTATGATAGACATTACACAATACATTAATATTATTTTCTGATTATATGTTCAAAATTGCTTCCAGTGTTTTCTGCCGCTCTTGAGTTTTGGACACCATGATTTTATAATGAGATATGACTAATGAAAAAGCTCAAATTGTATATTGATCAAAGTTGTGTACATATACTGGTTAGAGGACAACAAGTTACGGAAAAATAGTTGTACCAATAAATACAATAAACATATAACTCTCACAATAATAAAAGATAACAAATGTAAACCAGAAGAAATTATTGGGGATATTTTTGGATTAATATTGTTGGAGATATTTTTGGACTAGAATATAAGTGTGAAAGACACATGTGGATTGGAGAGTAAATGTTCAAGTTGGGCCCAACCCACATCACCAAAGCATTTCACATATTTTACCTCACATGCCACATGTCATGATCTAGTGAATTAGGATTTATAACTCTAAATCTCAACCACACAAATCAAGTATAAAGGGTAAAGGAAAATGAAGAAATGGAGGAGAATCCTTTTGGCCTCCTTCTCCTCTCTCTCTTTACTCTTTCCTGTCAATTCAATTCTCTACCGATTGGACTACTCATATTCTCTCTCATTCTTTTCAATAGCTTTCTCTCTTTACACTTTAGTTATTACATGAAAAATAACCATTTTTATTTTGTCTTCTTCCTCACCAAACACATACCATTCTCCACCATTTTTATACATTTTAGAGCATATAAAGAGAGAAAGAGAGGGAGCTCGTTTGGACTACCAATGACTGACTTAGGCATTAGATGATGAATGTTGATGACGCTACCGCTGCCCATCTGACCTCATGTCTTGTATTGCAGACCTGAACGGAACCACACCTGACTGTCGTGCATGTGGGAACCTGAATGGAGTCGGATTGGAAGTTGCAGGATCTGAAGGCCTTGCCATGTGGAGATGAAAACCTGATGAAAAATGGAGCATAACAGTTGGCACCATTTGTGGGAATCGGTTTTTTGCTATTTATTTATTGTTTTTATCCCATTTTCATTTTGGTTTAATCTCTTTTTGAAGTTTGGTAGTTTCCGTTCATTTAGCTCCATTTATGAGTTCATTAGCTTGGAGAGTGGTCACCATGGTTGTGTTAGCTACTATTTTTGGTTGTTTCTTATTGGCTAGAATCTATCATTTTGTTTCGTTTACATATTGTTCTTTCCTTATTAATCTTTTGCTTTAGTAAAAAAGATAAATAAATAAATAAACAAAAGGAAAAGAGAAAAAGAACAAAAAAAAAACTAGAAAAACAATAAAGAGCATGGTAAATATGACTTTATTGCTTGTTGTGGGTATTCTGGACTGACAGATTTATAGTTTTGGCAAACCTGACTAACTCTGAGCTCTGTTTGTAAAACTTTTGGTGGATTTTCCAATTCCTAGCTCTTGGAAGTTATAGTTAATTTTTAGCTCCTAAAGAGACTACTGATTTTCATCCTTTGGAAGACCTTACTGATTTGCCCATCTACAATTTTTAAAGAATCTTGCTGATTTCAGCTCTTGGAGGACCTGTAAACTTTTAGCTTTCGGAGATTTGTTGATTTTCAACCCCTGGAAGATCTGCCAATCTACAGCGCCTGGATGACCTAACTGATTTTCAACTTTTCGAGGAGCTTGTCATTTCAATTTCGAAGGGTCTTAATTAAGACCGTGAAGATGTCAGATACCAACTTGGATTATATGTAAAATCATGAAGGAGATGAACTTTCAAATCAGCATAAAAAAGACAAGCAACCCATGGGAACCATCATTGTTCAGCACAGGGAGAGCTCGATTCTAGGAGTTGACCAGTCTGCAATGCCATCATAGTTACTACCAATCATGAGACATAATGGGAGGCGAGTAGCACCACTCTCGGAGCGAGTCAATTTGTATGATGTCAAAAACTGCTTGGATCAACTGCTAGGCTTATTGGGACAACACCAGCAAACTCAACGAGAGCCAATCTCTCAAGCTCGGCTAACTCAAAGACCTGTAGACTTTCCACCACCCTGGAGTAGGGCTTAGACTCGTTGACAGGGGAGAGTACCAGACGAGGAACAAGAACTCAAGCTAGAAATAAAGCTTGATGTGATAGCCTCAGGTTGGAGCTATCTAAAAAGAGCTCAAGATCGTCTGCCAATGAGAAAACAAGGGATGAACGCCAACGAGACAATAAAAGATGAACACCATACCTCCTCAACTCACCTTTGAGATAGAGACATGCAAATGAGCTCCCAACTCAGAAGGAGAACATGTGAAGAGAATGAGCACGGACGAGTCAGAGTAGATAATCTCAAGAAGGCAGAGTTGAAGGGAAAAAATTTGCATGCTCACTGAGGAATGAAGGATAATCGAAGCCGAAAAAAGAATATAAGAACTTTCATTGAGCTAAGAGCTCGAACGCATGCAAGAACCAGCCTCTCAGACTATGATGAGTCAGAAACTTGTGGACTATTCACTGCTTAACATCGTTGTTTCGTGGAAAAGACGGAGTACCATGAGAGGTGCAAAGGAGTATGGCTATAAATGAAGCCAACATGACCGTGCCATAATGGAGTTATTAAGATAGCGATCAAAGTTGCTTGCTTATGATATGAAGAAGAATGGGTGCCATACGCCCCCAACTTATTGGCGCACTAAGAATAGACAAGGAAATTCTTGGCTCAGGTCGGTGAGTGCCGCATTCTACTAACCTTAATGGTACTCCTTGGATGTAAGGAAGAGGGCATGTGATGAGGATAAGAGTGAACGAGCTCGAGCTGAACGTCTAAGGAAGGCAAGACTAGAGGAAGCTTCTAAGTGATGACAAAAGAAAGTTGGAAACCAAGGCCCAATTGCAGACAGAAATAGGCAACATTGGCTCCTCATTTACACTTGAGACACGATAGACAGGCTTTTTCCATAATTTTAAAATTTTACAAATGGAATGTTAATAGTAAAAAACTGACTTCAAAAAGCACCTGGGAAAGACTTGAATATTCAATTCAGTCACTAACCTCCAAGCAAAAATGCTCTGAGCTAGCTAAAATCAATAGATCGCACAAGAAATCTTGAAGAAAACAATTCCTCTGAACAGAATTGCTCTGAGTCGCCTCAAAGAAAACCTGACTCACTAAAATCGTCGAAACAAAAAATATTGACCAAGGAGAACACATGATTAGTCCATGGAGCCAATTCCATAGAGGAAATCACAATCTGAACACTGCATAAAAAAATGTCCAACCAGACTTGCTATGGACCATGCGCGCTGATGGACTGTTGAGTAAGCAAAGGGGTACTGCTAGATTTATCATTACCACAGCAAGACCTGAAAACTTTAAGTGCCGTGTCACCGCAGTCAGGCCAGGCAAGAACGAGTGAAATGAATGTCACACCACTTCAACCAGACCTTTGAGTCAAGTATTTTCAACAAGAAGAGAATAAAAAGCATATGCGTCTTAGCTTGGACCAAGTTGAAGAATGAAAAACCTATCTAAGATGCGGGCAGTTGCCTGCCAAAAACTTGGTACTACAATTCAAAAGTCAAACAAACAACATTTAGGCATAGAAATTTAGTGTTGAAGAAAGTTATATTGAATACAAAAAAACATGGAGCGAGAAACCTGAGACATACTTGGGAAGGTCTATACCGAGCAGCAAAAGTACTCCAACTAGTACCAAAAGCTCAGCCAAATTCAACTAAACGATAAGCTCGAATCAGGTCTAATTGGGGGCTGAATGATTTGTAAGGTGGGCCATAAGCTCAATCAAAGGCTTATTGGCACCCTAAATGAGCCCCGAAACAAATTAGCACATGACCGACTGGGATTATGGTCATAACCTAACTGACGTAGCTATGAGCAAACCCTGACTAACAAAGTTGTGAGTCAGATTCTAACTAACAGAGGATTGACCAGGAGTGGAAAAGCTCCCATAGACAAAGCTCAGCCTAGATTCAAACAAAAGTAGAGAGTCTTCAGATATCTCAACCTTTGTGTTCACCTGAATCCTTATATTGGAGTGAACTGCCATCTAAATTTTTTGGAGTTTACCTGGGTCATTCCATCGAGGTGAACTGTCATATGAACTTTTTAGAGTTCACCCATGTCATTGTGACAGGGTGAATTGCCATCTGAAATCTTTGAAGTTCACCGGGGTCATTGCGACAGAAAAAATACCATCTAAATTTTGTGGGGTTCACTCGGGTCCTTGCGAGATAGTGAACTGCCATCCAAATCTTTGGGGTTCACCTAGATCCTTGCGACGGGGTGAGCTGCCATTTGAAACTCTGGAGTTTACTCGGGTCCTTGCAATAGAGTAAACTGTCATTTGAATAATTGAGTTTCACCCTGGTCATTGCGATGGGGTGAACTACCATATGAACCTTTGGGGTTCACTTGGGTCATTTTGACAGAGTGAATTGCCATCTATAACTTTGGAGTTTACCTAGGTCCTTGCAACGGATGAACTATCATCTGAACTCTTTAAGGTTCACCCGGGTCATTCCGACGAGGTGAACTATCATTTGAACTCTTTGGAGTTCACTTGGATCATTCTGATGGGGTGAACTACCATCTGAACTCTTTGGAGTTCATTCGGATCATTCCGACGGATTGAACTGTCATTTGAACTTTATGGGTACACCTGGATCATTTCTACTGGGCATATGAACCTTTGGGGTTCACATGGGTCATTACGATGGGGTGAACTTCCATATGAAACTCTAGAGTTTATCTAGTTCTTTGCGATTGGGATAAATGTCATTTGAACTCTTTGGGATTCATTTGGGTCCTAGCGTGGGGTGAACTGCCATATGAAACTCTAGAGTTTACCTTGGTCTTTGTGACAGGGTGAACTACCAATTCAAAATTGCTTACTGATTATGACTCTTGTTCTAGTAAATAGGATGAGACCCCTGAGGTTAGATTCAGATTCCATTAGGGATTAGAGCCCAATTGAAGTTTCTCCGCAAGGCTGACTCATGTTCCAGTTAAGGGGCTGAGATCAGGTTTAGGTTCCATCACGAATTATTGCCTAATGAACTTACTCTTCGAGCCTAATTTTAGTTCCAGTTAGGGGGTTGGACTCCTATATGAGATCAGGCTCAGATTTTAATATCTCAATTACAAGCAGGCCTAAGCAGGTATATCCTATATTTTGAAAATTGACTAATTGAAAATTTGATTAATTTTGAAGGCTATTGTTGGGGATATTCTTGGGCTAAGTATTGTTGAGGATATTTTTGGACTAGTGTATAAGTATGAAAGATATATAGATTGAAGAGTAAATATCCAAGTTGGGCTCAACCCACATCACCAAAGCCATTCACCTTTTCTCCCTCCAATGTCACGTGTCATGATCTAGTGAAATAGGGTTTATAACCCTAAATCTTAGCCAACAAATCAGGTATAAAGGGTAAATGAAGAGGAAGAGATAGAGGACAATCTTTTTGGCCTCCTTCTCCTCTCTCTCTTTCATCTTTTCTCTCATTTCTCTTTTCTACAGATTGTATTAGTTTTCTTCTCTCTCCATCTCTTCAATGGATTTATCTCATTACACTTTGATTCTTACATGAAAAAAAAACATTTTTCATTTTGGGTCTTCTTACTCACCAAACATATATCATTCTCCACCACTTTTATACCTTTTAGAGCTTGTAAAGAGAGGAAGAGAGAGAGCTTGTTTGGACCAACCATGGCTAACTTAGGCATCGGAAGGGCGACGCCAGTGACCCCATCGACGCCTCTATGATCGCATGTCCTATTTTGCATACTTGAACGGAGCCGAACTAGAAGTTGCAGGACCTAACTACTGTGCACGTGGGAACCTAAATGGAGCAAGACTGGAAGTTGCTGGATTTGATGGCCTTGCCACGTGGAGATGAAGGGCTAACAAAAAATAGAGCACAACAGAAATTATCTATTACAATTACTAGATTTGATCGTCCTTTTGCTCCACAACAGGCAACGATCAGATCAACTCCCACGATCATGCCCTTTATATTTAGTCTTTGTTTTTAATTTATAACTTGTTCAATTCTAGAAATCAAATGTTTGTTGGTTGTAATTGTTACTTTCTATAGCTGTTTTTCAAGCTTTCTCCTCACAATTTCATTCACTTAAACTCATTATTCTTCTCATGGCTACCTTATCCAATGTTTTTCAACCACTTTTCAGTCAGTTGATTGGTTCCAATTAATTATACTCCTTGGAGTCTAGTAATGAGTTTTCTCTTCTATAAACTCATTTGTTTCTGCTGCAAAAATTGAGGATTTTGTTAACCATTTTTTTTTTATCTCTTACCTTCTTACATTATGCTTCCACCATTTGCAACACCCTAGGTAATTCTTTTGGCTTATTGATTTTAGTTGCTCAAAGCATGTGACATTTGATTCTTCTATCGTTTTTACTCAAGCATATGATGGTTTTAGTCTTCAAGTAAGTCATATTAGTACTATTTTTACACTCCATCTTACTGCTTCCAAATGTTATCTTGTTCCTCATTTATCCTTCAACTTATTGTATGTTGGTCAATTATGTTTTAAAATATAATGAACCATAAACACATCAAGTCATTAGAAAAGGCTATAAGATAATTTTCTTTTGAAAAGCCACTTAAATAATTCACAGATGGCATATGAATTGCCAATAATGACAAATAATATTTATATATAGATATATACCATATTCACCATGAATATAACATATAATTGATTTCATATAAAGTATTTTTTTACTTGAAAATTTTACTAATTTGGCAAAAATATTGGTGACACTTCGTTAAATATTTAAAAACTAAAAATTTGGTTGAACAAATCACAATTCTTGCAACATCACCATGTCTTCTAACATAAGCAGGGTTGCAAGCGCACAAAGGCGGCTATATTATCTATATATATTAGACTTGACAAATTTTAATAAAGCATGATAACACGACACAAATTTATACGTATTTTTAAGAGTTTGAGTTTAGAAAATTTCAACACAAAAGTTTAATAAATCAGATTTTGAATAACAAATATTGACACAATCACACCACGATACGAACACAAAAATTAAAGTCAATACGATATAAGCTCACATGTATATTTAATTATTTAGATTTATTTTATAATAAAAATTTAACAGATCAAATTTAAATGAATCAATTGTGATAAACGAATATAATATAACAACATATGTTCTTGTTATATTGACATATGTCCCATATATATTTTTGTCTCAAAATTCAGTCAGAAAAAAAAAATTAAAGGATGGAGATGTCTCGCACTGGTAGATAATGAATGAGAATTAAGTGGGACACAAATCACACGTGCAAATGGTATAGAATGTATGGGAGAGTGTCAAAGCATAAGCGAGCATGGCTTGGCAACCTCCTCCACTTGAACCTCTCATCTTCTTCCATTCGTTGCTTTATTGCGATCATTTCTGGGGGTTGGGGGAAGTCTCTCTGACACGTGCTCCTCTCCCAAGAACATGTGCACATGGATGTCATCTGCATTTTTATAATCCCACTGCATTTGCATACCAATTCAATTTTCTACGTTAGTCAGCTTTCTTATAACCATTTAATATAATTCAAAGAGTTTTTTCGCATTATTATTTTTTGAATTTTGCATTGATTTACAATTTTCTCTTTGACACCGTCAATTTTTATTGTTAAATGAAATGTGCATACATAAAAAAAAAAATTTCAAACAAAAAAAGTAAATTTGGAAAAAAAATATGAAACTTTGAAATAAAAAAAATTAATTAAAAAAGCTAATAGTTTTTTTTCTTTCTCTCTTTCCGATGTCTAACTCCTACGGCTATAGAGAGAGCAAGCTTTTATTTTTTTTTCTTAATTTTAATATTTTTCTTCTCTATTTTTTATATTCCATTCATCAAATAAATTCTAAGAGAATTTCTAATAAAATATAAATTATTAAAATTAATATATCACATAAAAAAATATAGATATTAATTTTAAAAAATTAAATTTTAATAATAATATTTATAATGAATGTCGAACTAACGTTACTTTAACATTGTCAAAGTAAATATCTACTTCTAAAAGCTCTGTTAGACATTGTCGAGTTTCTAAAAAAGTAAAATTTTCTTTCTAAATCCAATTTGCTCAAAAACTAAAAATATTTAAATAAATATACAATTAATTAATAATTATAAATAATTTTTGTGCACATTATCATTGGAAAATAATTTTTAAATTGAATCTGCATTTATATCACATAAATTTATTTAATGTCTATTTATATGTCACATATACAGCAATTTACATTTTTTATTAGAAATGCTCTAATAACTAAAAATAGTAAAAAAAATAAAAATAAAAAACCAAAAAAGTTTTTTGTTTTGCCTTTGGCTTTGGAGCTTTCATTTTTAATCTATCAGCAAAACCCTTTGTTTTCGTTTGCTTTTATTTCCTATTACTTCGCCTACAGTTTCTGGGTCTCCTTCTTGAAGAAAAAACAGAGGGGCAAGGAAAAGATGTAATTGTGAATGACCAATTTGAGAGGATGATTAATGGGTTTTTGTTGATTATCATTGGCAGGTATAGACATTTGCTCTAATTATACAATTTAACCTATCTTCCAAACAGAAAATACAAATACAAATGACATCGCTACCTTTGCTTATAATATTTTTTTTCTTTGTTTCGATTATTTATTTATTCCAAACAAAAGAAAAACTTGGAATTTCCAATTCTCTTTTTTCTGCTTTGCTCTTTAATATATTTGACAATGGCACATATATTTATATATACGTATATAAAATCTTAGTCATTAAAATGACATAATTCTTTCTTAAAAAATGACATAATTAAAAATAGATAAATATTGCTTTTGACATGTCATTTCAATAGTCAGAACGAATTTCATAATTTATGGTACATAGATCTGATCATGCACACATATATATATATATATATATATGCACATACAGGATTATACTATTATAAAATATATTTAATAATTTAAAATATAAAATATTATTAAAAATAATTATATTTAATATATTATTAATTATATATTATTTATAACGATATACATTTAAAATTTATAATAATTAAATTATATATATATATATATATAAATAAAGATGTGGCTGTGGAAGGAATGACATTAGACAGAACTAATAAAAATAATAATAATAATATTTCTTGTCCCACTCAGCTTGGCTTAAAAGCGTTTGGTGTCTTATCAAATTTGTAATGCTGTCAGTTAAGTAAAGCGAAATTTTGTATCAAATTATAAACCTTAAAACTTCCTCATCTAATTTAGTCAAATGTCACTGTGATTATTACAACTACATTTAAATTAATATCCAATGAAACAACTACCAAATTATTATTATTATTGCTTCTACCAAAAAAAAAATTATTATTATTATTATTATGATTGCCCTTCTGAAAGCTAAAAAATTCTTTAAAATAAAGAAGCTTATATTTATATACTTTATATATATATCTCTAGCTAGTTTTTATAAATTCACCGTAACTTTTTCCCATTTTTAGGTATAACTCTTTGTTAAAGTTCCATGAGTAGCTTAACTTTCCTAAATATTCATGGTACGTAGGTCCACCGAGGTTGTTTGCCTAACTCCCCTTTTCTCTTTTTGATTCACTATGTGTCCCTCTTTAAAGGTTAAATTATAAATGATGTAATTTTCCTCTTTTTGATTCACTGTTTGTCCATCTTTAAAGATTAAACTATAAATGATGTTATTTTTTCATTGTGTAATTATTCTTTATAATAATACTATGGGTACCAATGACTTGTTTTTGAACTTTTTAGTTGTTAACAACTAACATGTGATATGTTAAATGAGGTTGGAACTTGGAACAATGGTATATTACGCATCATATTTACGTGGAAAAAATATCTGGAAACCTGACACATTATTAAAAACTAGCTTAAATATTTCAAATTCTAAAATAATTATAAACTTAACAAAAAGTTCAAACCCGAGATTATAAACCAGGCTTGACTTTAGACTCCAAGCTCGACTCGAGACTCGCATTTTTCGAGACAACCAAAGATAAAGCAAGTGAAACATAGTTTGTTAGACAAGGAAAGACTTGGACCACCAAATCTTCATCATATGATCAGTCCCATGAACATAAAACAAACAATTACCATGATCTTGAAAATCCTCTCCACTAGAATAGGAAATGGAAGCCTATTTAACAAACCATTACATCAACTCCCTCGAATCATAGAAAACACGACCATTTAACCAATCATTAAGGCATGAAACCCATCATGCAACAATATGGATTCAATTGTCTACAACATAGATATGAGAAACCAAGCTTAACCCAAGACTCCAACTGTTTGAGACAACTAAAGATCGATGAAGTAAGTGAAACATAGTTTCCAAGATAAGGAAAAACTTGAACCGCAAGTCTTCATTCTATGATCAGTCCCATGAACATAAAACAAACAATTACCATGATCTCCTAAATCCTCTCCACTAGAACATGAAATGGAAGTTTATTTGACAAACCATTACATCAACTCCCTCGAGTTACAGAAGACATGATCATTTAACCAATCATTGAAGAATAAAATACATCACGCAAAATGGATTCAACTGTCCATAACATGGATCTGAGAAACCAAGGCAAAAGTCCAAATGGAGCGAACTTCAAGGAGATCCATCAATAAAAAAGCTAAAACTCAATATGTTTGAGGTACACACACTTTCAAGCATACAAACTCTCAAAAAGCCTTCAAGGAAGGTTACACTGACTTAAGCGTAGAGAGTTTTTTACCAGTAGCACATTGATGCCCAAGGGTCTTCCTGATCATTCTATTTTGCAAGTCACAATCGGTCCAATTCAACAAATTTTGGTTATCTTATCTCAAACATACAATGGAATTGAATAGTGTCAAAATTGTGCTTCAACGACACTCACATCATAAGATTGTGGTTTGGATTACGTCCTTTCTCATTTAGAGTAAACCTAAAACCATAATGTGATATTAATTTTTTGAATGTGTGTTCAGTTCACTTATCTATTTCATAGTTTATTTATTTGTATTTAGTTTATATTATCTTTGGGCCATTAATATATCGACACATTGTTTGCCAAAATCAATTCGTAAATAAATATGTTGATAAACAATTGGTGTATGTAGAATTATTAAAATATCAAATATAATGGGAAAATTTTATAATTTAAAAAAAAATACAAAGAGAATTTAGAAAACAATATATATACATTTTATTATATGTGTTAAAAATATAAACTAAGAACACAACAATATTTGTAAGAACTCAAAATAGGAGGAGAACAAGTGAATCTATATTCTTGCTTGTATTTCACTAATCACATTAGCCCTATTTATAGGCTTACACTAATATATAGGTTACGTATGATCAATGCTAGAAGGAATGAGAATCAAGAGAGGGTTACATTTGTTACAAATTAGAGTGTCCACCATACATGAAATATGCTTTATTAAAATATTATTTGAAAAATCCAGTAGGACAAAACTAAGCCAAGAAAATCGAGTACAATATTCATGTGTAATATGATATATGCTTATACTGCCTAGTTAAATCCTTGTCAGAAAATTCCAATGGAACAAAACTTTAGCTAATAAAAAAGAGTACAGTTAATGCATATACTCCCTTTGATGTTGACACCTACTAGCTAAACAATCTCTAAGTCGACGCATTCCAATTTTGCATACCATCTTCTCAAATTTAAAATAGGAAGTGCTTTAGTAAACATATCTATTAGGTTGTCGCTTGATCGAATTTTTTAAATATTTTGTTCAACATTTTGTTCCATCTGGTAGAAAAAAATTTAGGTGAAATATGCTACGTTAAATTACTTTTGATGTAGCCTCTTTTAACTTGTGTTATGCTATACATGAAGTATTTTCTTCATACAGTATTGTCGAAGTATCTTTGACTGAAGATAGTTTATATGTCTTTTGTATATGTTGAATCATTGATCTCAACCATATACATTCACGACTTACTCAAAATGATTTGAAGTAGTAATGACTATTGTTTGTTCCTTAAGTCTCCATGATATTGCAATATTTTCACATGTATATACAAATTATGTCTGAGACTTTGCAATGTGTAAATATGCATATCCAACTAGTTGCAACTTTGATAATTTTGCATAAAACAATCTCATAACATATGTCCCATGAAAATAATGTATAATGTGCTTGATGTCATTCCAATGTCTTTTGGCTGGTGCAGAACTGTATATTTGTTAATAAGTTTACTGCAAATGATATATCAGGACGCATACAATTTATAAGATATGTAAGCGTTCAAATCGCACTAAGATATGTTACTTAATGACCTACAAGCTTTTCATTATCTTTGCATCAATGACCTAAGATATTTTTGTCGATGCAAAGCTTTTCATTACTTAATGACCTACAAGATCATTTAATGACCTACAAAAATGATCTTTTTTTTTTTCTTTTTATATATATATATATATCAAGTGATCAAATAACCATAGAATGAGCTTTATCCATATAAATCATTTTCAAAATTTTCTTTTTATATGTTAATCGATGAATTAAAATTCCATTTGAATTGTTTCTCTCCACTTACGCCACTCTTTCCTCTTTTGACATTTAATAATAGACTTTGGTTCAGAATCTTTAACATCTCTTGCTAATCTACAAAAAATGCAAATCTATTAGCAACGGTACATTTATTTCAATCAAATTTTCCTTATGTTTAAGTATAATTTCTAGGAATTTCTTTATTATCAAATAACTGAACCTCTTTAAGAGCTAATAAATTTACATTCTTGGATTGATTGATATTTTTCTTTGGATGGTCTTTAATTTTAGTTTATTCTTAAGTTTTTATCTCTTTTTGCGCCCTAATTAACTTTTCTTGCTTTTTCTTTTGTGAAACTTTATCTATTAAACCAGTAGTTCTACCACGCTGCAAAATTAGCTTAGAGGAATATGATACCCATTTCGATGTACATCTCTAAAACTCAATAGATTCATTTTAGACTTAGAGGAATATAAGGCATTATCGATGCAAAATTTTGTTTCATTTGTTAGCATAATATTAGCTTTTATAGAGCCTTTGATTAAATATTCCGTATTCGAAATAGTATTAATATTAACTTTAGCTAATGTTAATTGAGAAAAATAGATTTTATCTCAAATGATTGAGTGGGTCGTAGCACTGCCTACGAAATATATATTTTCATTATCCCTTTTTGAAATAGCTTTTCCATCATTAGAAATCATTTCATTTTCATATAAAATAAAATATTAATAAGTATAAAGTTTAAACATTAATGTAAAGAAAATTAAGATATTATTTATTAATAATGCATAAAGGACATAAAATATAAAATAAAACATAAAGAAAATTCCACTAGCAGACTCCCATAATTATTTTATCATTCTAATCCTTAACCTCAATTATTTTCATTTGGTTTATCAAAAAAAAAAAAAACCATAACATTCACATTTGTCATATCAACAAAATTCTCATAGTTAGCAAAATATATCCCTATATAAGTCATGTTTAATTGACGAACAAAATTTATCTCTGGTTTTTGATGATTAAGAAATTATATCTCTAGTTCTTTCCTTTTTTCTTTAATCAAGGCTTGATAAAGGCTTAGCTAAATGTTTAGGCATACAAAAAGTACAAGTCCAATGACCTTTCACTTCCCATCTATAGCAAGTATCTTGTTCTTTTTTATATCGAACATTTTTCGTGTATCATTAATCTTCTTTTTTGATAGTATGATGTTGCTTTTTTATTTTGATAATTATTCATATGATCACCATGTCGCTTAAAACGGTCATATCCACAACCACATCTGAGTCCATGGCCATGACCATGCCCATGCTCATGATCATTTTGGCACCCTTAGCTACCATTAGATGAAGCAACATTCATTTCAAGGAATGTTGCTAAGCCAGTTGTATGAGCTTGGTGATTTTTTATCAAAAGCTCATTATTTTGTTCTGCAACAAGAAGACAAGAAATCAATTCAAAATATTTTTTGAATCTACATTTTTGATATTGCTGCTGTATGAGAACATTGAGGCATGAAAAGTAGATAATATTTTCTCTAGCATGTTTTCTTTAGTTATCTTATCTCCACATTACTGTAACTAAGAACCAATTTTAAATGATGTTGAATTATAGTCTCCCACAGTTTTATAATTTTGCAAATCCAAGTGCGTCCAACCATATCGAGCTTTCGAAAAAATTACAGTTTTCTGGTTATCATACATTTCATTTAAATTTTTCAAATATTAAGATGATTTTTTGCAGTAAAGTATTTTGTTTTTAATCCCTAATAAATATATGAGGCAAGAAAATCATATCTTTTGAGCGTCCTTGTGCAAATGTCATATTTCTTTCTTTTATTATATGTCTAAGGTTCATAACATCGAGATGAATTTCAGCATTGAGAATCCATGATAAATAATTTTTTTTTGAATGTCAAGGGCAATAATTCAAACTTGGTAAGATTTTCTATAACTAAAATTATAATCAAATTAGCAAAAAATATTATATTTTTACAAAAGAAATACAAACTCATAAAAGATATAGTAAATTTCAAAATTTTGGTCAAAATAAACAACTTACAACAATAATAATTTCATAATAAATGAATGATATATAAAGAATCTTAGTAATGCATAAAATACATAAGTCAAAAAAGGAAAAACATAAAATGGTACACTGAATACTGAATATAAAATGTAAAGAATATAAAATTGTATTAAACTCAAACAATTAAACAAAATTTGGCAAATTCGTAAAGAAATATAAAACGCAAAAACATATACCAACAAAACCTAAAGAATATAATATAATAATAGCATAATGGCATAATAGAATATAATACATTATATAATTCAAGTATAATAGATTATAATAGCATAATGGCATAATAGAATATAATACATTATATAATTCAAGTATAATAGATTATAATAACATAATTATAACGTAAAGAATATAATAGTTTGTAGTAAATATAGAATATAAAGGTTTGGCATTATTAATAAATAAATTATATAAATGCATATAATAAATAAAAATAATATAAACAAAAAAAGTAATACTAAAGAATATATAATAAGCATAATAGAATTTTGACCAAAAACAGTATATGTGCTACTAAAATAATTTAACGAATAAGGCAAATAACAAAATTAAAAGAAAAAGAAAAAAATATATGAATAAATAAAGTGAATATATAAACATATGAAAAGCTACAACTACATTATATGCTAAAACAATTTCAACTAAAAAAAAAACACATAATAATAATAATAATACCAATACATTATAAACCAATTTTATTAGCATAAAATATAGAACCGCAATATATAAAACAATACATATTTAGCCATACATATAGATACATATAGCCTTAAACCTATAAAAAAATATACAGGATATGCTAAATAATTATATAACCATATGTCGATAGAATATTGATAGTAACTAATTTATATAATTTTATATATTTTTATATTTGATTTTGATATATTTTGTTTATTTAAAATAGTCTAATTTGTATTATTTGGTGTTTTAAATAAATTTCATCATAAAGAGAAGAAATATTAAAAAAAAAAAGAAGAAGAAGCTATTTTGAAGCATGATAGAGTAAGTAGACAGCACATGATAGGCACAATAACAAGTGCAATATCAAACGCCTGCCATGGTCTAAGGTTGAAAATTTCGACAGTAAATAGAACATTTCAAGCGCGAAGTCAAGCACCTATTTTGATGTGGTTTCCAATTCATAAATGCGAATTTTTGTCAAATCTTAGGTTTTAAGGCTAGTATAAATAGGTTTATTTTGTTTAGGAAATTATCTAGAGGCCTTTGGATGATTTTTGAAGCATATAATTGAGTTTTTCTCTCTATGTATTGGTTGTTAACTTCTCTTGTTGGGTAGGAGTTTTTTTATTACTAGTTGAATATGTGTAGGACTTGATTTTCTTATTATCAATCTAATTTAATCATTCAGTTTATGTTTTTCTAATTTTATTGTATAATTTTAAATACTGTAATTAATAGGGCTCATTATTTTTATCTGTAATTTGAGAAAGTGCTAATTAGATCTTAATCGTATAAGGATTCTAATGTTTAGTAGCGATTAGACTTTGATGGTTCTATGCTAAATTTTCATTAATTGTCTATGAAGGACAAGTTAGATTAAAATTTAAGGCTTATCTAAATTTATATATATAAAATAAATTGGTCATACCATTAATTGTAAATCTTAGTCGTTCCATTTATTTGTGCAAAGCTAGTAATTTGAATTACTCTTAACCAAGATTCTTCCCATTAATTGTTTCTTAAGTGCCAAAATCGCACTTTTTATTTAATTTAGTTTTAATTAATTTATTTGGATAGAACTTAGATTGAATAGCATTGCAATCCTCGTGGAATTGATATGAACTTGTCAGAACTATAAGTTTAGTAATTTTAGAAATTAATTATGGTGGAAAGTGACACCGCATCAAATATATATATATATATTATAGTTAGACAATTGTAAAATTTACCTATAATTTTAAAATGCAGACCGTTATTATTAGTAGTTATTAGTGACGTCCTTCCATTGATTTGTCACTAATAGTAAACTATGATAGACAATCTGCATTCTAAAATTGTCAGATATACCTTATAATAGTCTGACTGTATATAAACATAATTAACATTAATGAAGATAACTTTATATAAAACATAACAATATGGATACAACAATACTGATATATGCATATGCTAACAAAATCATAAAACAATGCTACTATAACAATAATATCATATAGCAATATGACTATATGAAACAATTATATAGAATATATAATAAAATTTATAACAATATTAATAAATATTTTTTTTTTGGTAATGCTAAAATATAATAAATATTATATAACTAAATTACAATGAAGTAAAGTAATAAGAAAAAC
Source organism: Ochetophila trinervis (assembly GCA_003254975.1). NCBI lineage: Eukaryota > Viridiplantae > Streptophyta > Magnoliopsida > Rosales > Rhamnaceae > Ochetophila > Ochetophila trinervis. The sequence continues at coordinate 23,155 of QANX01006081.1, forward strand.
TTATAAAACTTGACATATTATACATACTACTAGATATAATGATGAAATGAAAACATGAAACCAACAATATTTATATATAAGGCATATATATACTAATTAAAGAAACCGAAACATATCTTAGAATATATATATATAAGCATGAAACTGAAACAAAAGAAAATGGAAATGCAAATTATGAGCAAAGTTAATATGTGCACATTAATAATTACCTAAAGAGAGAGAAACATAAACTTTTGTATTTCAAAAACATGCAACTTTTCCACATTAAAAATATGCCTGAGAACATAATATATATATATATATATATATATATATAATAATGATTTAGTTGACTACTTAGCATATGTTATTATACAAAATGACGATATGTCACAAGAGTTTTGCTATTTGTCACTGCTCGTAATCATCACCAAATGGACTACAACTTATGTGGCATATTTTAATTGGGAACATTTAATATAATTTTATTTATTAAAAGTCTAATAAAGGAAAGTGAACTCTTTTAAAATAACCATTTAAACTGCCACACAACATGTAGGTCTTGCTGGTAATCCATTGCCAGTGGATAAAAATAGCAATATTTTTGTACCACATTGCCATATGATATCATAATACGGGCTAAGTAGCCCACTAGGTTATTTATATATATATATATATATATCTTTCTATGTCTCTCTGTGAAACAACAGGCTCTTCAAGATAGGATTACTCTGTGTAAGTTTTCTCTAATTGGTCGGGTTATTCTTTCTTATAAGGAGAAGCCACGAAAAATTATTGATTTGAAAATTAAGCTTTTTGAACTTTGGGGTCTCAAGGATTAGAGGGTGATCTCTCTAGGGAAAGGTCACTTTCATATTTTGTTGTGTTCTAAGGCAGACAATGTGAAGGTTTGGGTTCGGTGGTGCTCAAGCCTAGAATTTTGAGATTACAAGAATAGTTTATGAACTTTAATCATTCTTTGTAAAAATCGACTAATGTCAAGGTATGGGTTATGTTTTATGGACTTAATTGGATATTATTGCATCCTCAAATACTCTATGATATTTCTAGAGGTATTAAGGTTCCTTGAAAATTTGATTCTAGAACTATGCATGGTGATTTAGGTCATTTTGCGACTGTTTTAATAGATATGGGTTTGACAAGCTTTTTCTGGATTTTATTATGGTAGATGTTGATGGATTTGATCATGAAACTGAGTTGCATTATGAAAATTTGCTTTCTTTTGCATGGCTTGCAAAAACATTGGTCATGTAATATCTTTTTATAGTTTGGTAAGTTTGAATGCATCTAAACATGGAAAATTTAAGTGCTGCTAAAGAAAAGTCTTTTGTTCCTTTGAAGCAGTAGCAGTCTCAGCATGCTCCTAAAGAACATTTTGTTCCTAATAAGGTTCAACCACAAGAGGTTCCTACCTTTTTCGAATTCCTTTACGGCTTTGTATGTTGAGGAGTCAAAGGGTTCTAAAGATGGTTTGTTTCTTAATGAGCCTTATGTGGAGGATTTTCCAGAGTTTAAGGTTCAAAATATTAGTATATTTGATGATATTCTGTGGGATTTAGGAAAAAAATCAGTTGAGGAGTTTGAGGATTTTTTTGCTTTGATTAGTCCTTGGGCTGATGAACTAGAAACTAATGCTAATGCCTTGGTGCCTTTTGATAGGGAGCTTGCTCTCATTCCAGAGGGCTTAGATCCACATGAGGATGGTGGTGTCCCAAAGGTTTTGGGAGTTTCAAATATGGATTGAGTTTTGCCATCATTTGTTGATGGCTCTAAGCATATAGTGATGGAAGGAACGATTGATGTAAGTACACTTTCTTCTGTGGTTCCTTGGGTTGAAGTGAGGCATAAACCAGGTAGGCTTTCAAAAAAGGAAAACCTTAAAGAGAAAGAGACAATCTCCTACAGTGGTGTCTAAGCTTGCTATTTGTACTTCTTCTTTGCAAAGATGATTATGGGTTATAGGTAATATGGACACTCATAATTTGCTTGAGGAGTTTTACTTTCATCATAAGCCTTCTTTTTTATGCCTAGCGGAGCCTATGATCTTTTGGAACTCTGTTCCTCATGGGTTTTGGTGTTCTCTAGGTCTTCACTTGGTTGGTTTCAATGTTTCGGATGGTATTTGCCTACGATTGGGTTTTGTGTTCTCAACAATTCTCTAGTGTGACTATTTTATCTTCTAATTATAAGCAATTTACTTTTCAATGCCTTGTCTCTAGTCGGTGGTAGATTTTTACAATTGTTTATGCTAGTGTTCACTATAAGGAACGACATTCTCTTTGGAGTTTTCTTTCTCTTTTTCAATCTACTGTGCAGCTTCTATGGGCAGTTATTGGTGATTTTAACGCTATTATAGATCTCATGAGAAAATAGGCCCCCGCCACTTTGTATTTTGTGTGATGACTTTAGGTCAGTAAGGGAGGCTACATATTTGGTTTCTATTGATATTATTGGTACTTTTTATGCTTGGGCTAGTTAGGGGGTTAAGAGCTATGTAGAGTCCAATTTGGATTTTTCTTTTTGTAATCAGAATTTTATTTTGACTTGGATTTCCATCTCTTGTTTGGCAATCTTTAGACATTGTTCGGATCATAACCCTTTCTTGCTCAATTTGGATGATACAAATGTTTCTGGTCCCAAGCCATTCCGTTTTTAGCCTATGTGGTGTAATAATGCTATTTTGTTGCGTTTAATTAAGCATGTTTTGGATATGGATGTTGTTGGTACTCCTTTGTTGAAAGTTATGTTTAAGTTGAAGTCTTTGTAGAAAGCTATTAGGTGGAATAAAGATGTGTTTGGTAATGTGCACGTTAGGGTCGCCAAGGCTCAAGGGAAATTACAAAAAATTCAAGATGAATGGTTATCCAGTGTGTTATTTTTCTAGCTATTGTATGGTGAGACAGGGTGATCCTTTTTAGCATTTGTTTGGAATTGCTGAGGATTTTTTGAGCCTTTATTTGTCTTCTTTATATCAGTCTCAGAAAATTAGTTTGATTTTGGCTTTTAAAGGGATTTTGGCTCCATCTTATATGTTTTATGCAGATGAAATTTTGATGTTTTGTAAAGGTACTTCTGCTAATCTGCTGCGGACCATTGGTGTCTTTTCCTTATATGGTCATTTCTCAAGACAACATGTAAATAAGGTGAAGTTCTTCATTTATTTTGGTGATTCCATCTATTTACTCGTAGTCAGGTTTCGCTTGAGGCTTCAAGTATGCGCTGAGGTGCTATACTTTCAATTATTTTGGGGTTCCATTGTTTAAAAGTAGGCCTATTTTTTATCTTCTCAAACCAATTGCTGATAAGATCATTCGTCAATTTGATGCTTTGACTAGAAAATTGTTATCTTTAGCAGGGAGGGCTTGTTTGATCAATTTTGTTATTGTATCAAAATTTGTATATACCTTTTGATTTATAAGTGGCATATTGCTTTATTAACCTATTTGAATAAGGCTGTCATGAATTATTTTTAGACTGGTTCTGCTATTTTGCAAAAAAAGTGTTTTGTTTGCCTGGGATGTTTGTTATAGACCCATGACTTTGGGGGCCTAGGTATTCAAAATTTAGTTTTGTTTTATAAGGATTTTTTGGCTAAGTTAGCTTGGAAAATTATGACTACAAATACTTTTTATTTTTATTTTTTTATGATCTAGATTTAAAGGTAAGTTTGTTTCGTGGTTTCCTCTATTTGGCCGGCAATTCGTGATCTTCAGGGTAGCATTTATTCAAATTGTTGTTAGCTTTTGGGCTGTAATTCTCAAATTTCTTTTCTTCATGACAATTGGTTGGGATCTTTTTTGGTGAAATTGTGAATTTGCAAAATAGAGTGTGGGATCCTCATCTAAAGGTCTCGGCCTTTTGGGATGGTAATGGAATTGGAGGTTGCCGGAATTTTTGTTTTCCCTTGTTTGGTGGGTTTTATTAAGAAGTTTAAAGTTAATTTGCATGCTTTTGATATTTTTGTCCAGACTCGTTCTACTGATGGTAACTTATCTTCTAACCTTTATTATTTATTTTAAATTGGTGATTTACTAAGAGATATGTAGTTTTCTATGCTGTGGCAATCTTTTATTATTCCTGCTAGATCTTTATTGGCTTGGCATCTTTTTTATAAAAGACTTTCAGTTCATGAGGTTAGCTTCTCGGTGCTATTTATTCAAAACTATGGAATCTATTCGTCATCTTTTTTTTCCTGTCCTTGTCCTTTTGCGGTAGCTATTTGGAATTCTCATATGTTTGGTGTTTATCGCCTTTATTCTTATTCCAATCGGTGCTTAATTTTTCTCTAAGCAAGTAGGTTTTTTCTTTGATGTTGAATGCTATCATTTCGGATTTTTACTTCATCGGTAAGCTTAAAATAAAAGTGTCTTTGATAAGGCTCTTTTGATGCTGAAGAAGATTTTTTTCTACTATTAGTTAGGCTATTCTGGAGGCTAGTCCTATTCAGTGTGGTACCATGCATAATATAGTTGAGGACTTGCTCATTTTGCATCAACTTAAGGTGCTCCAGTTCCAAGAAAAGTTCCTCTTATTATTCCTATTTATTGGATTCTTATGGCTCCTGGTTGGTTGAAGGTCAACACGGATTCTGTTGTTGTGGGATGTCAGGATGGTAAAGGAGAAGTCTTTCATAATTCTTAGGGGTTAATGGATGGTTGATTTCTTACTTCTTTGCAAAATATGCAGCCTTTTAAAGTTGAGCTTGATATTGCGTTGTATGCTTTAGAGTTGGTGGAGTCTTTTAATTTTGGTTGGAGTATGATTCTACATATATTGTTAATCTTTTTAAGCAGTCTTCTCTGTTGGTTCCTTGGTCTTTTAGAAACCGATAGCTCTGATATCTTAATTTTCTTCGTTTTATCCAGTTTCAGGTTACTCACATAGTTAGGGAAGAAAATAAGGTGCATGATCTTTTATCTAAGGAAATTGTGCATATGTCAAAGTCTTCTTGGTTTTCCTCTCTTTAAATTTACTGCACTTTGGCTCACTATGTTAATTTGTTGGGTAAAAGAACTCTTAGGTTTTGTAATTAATTTTGGAATGTGGTTGTTGGTTTTTTCAGATTTTGGTTAGCCAATACACTTTTTCCTTTTATGATGTTTTGCTTTTTTGAGTTTTTTCTCGAAAAGGTTTCAATGAGGTTGGATTTGTTATGTGTTTCTCTTCTCATTTCTTGTAAACTTTTCATTTATTTTTTAATATATATAACCGGTTTAGTCATGGCTATTTAAGTGTGCCAACCTAGTTGGGGTATCTCGACTTCTATGTCTTTCTAGTTGATTTTATGGGTTAACGATTTGAGCCCTCATGTGTTGTGTACTTGCCTTTCCATAAGCTAAAACAATGGTATTTTAGTCTTTTCTTCTCTTTTCTCTCTCTCATCTTTCTCTTTTGTTCGCTGTTCTTTGATGTCTCATTTTTCTCCTCAACATATGTTATGCACTTGCTCGCCTTCATCTTCAAATTGGAGTGATTCCTTTGGTGGCACTAGCTTCAACCTCGCTAGCACTGCTTCCTTTTACGCCATGAGAGTCGGCCATGGTACCTTCTTATCCATGGCCCTTTGTTTTACTGCACAAGTCTTATTTTTCTTTATAAATTCAGTAGTACCCATATTCTGTCAGGGATAGGGATAAGGATAAGGCTTAAGCCTTATATGTGTGTGTAAGGATGTGCTTGGAAGCTGTGTGTATAAAGGATAGCAAATTGATTTGGAAATCTAGAAGTTTATTTATTTTTTAAATAAAAAATCAAATTTCCTTTTTTTTTTTGGTTAACAATTTCAAATTTTATGGTCTAGGGTATTGTGAGTTGTATTTGGTATTATTGATCTTATTCTTTACAACCTTACTTTCTTTAATGGCATATCTCTTCTCTGCTTTTGTTTTTCATCTCTTTATCATCCCCCCCACCTCCCCACATTTTGTTGTTATATTTTCACTGAAATCTATTTTCACACGTTAAGTGTTTTACATAGATAGGGAGAGAGAGCATTGGGATTATGACGTGATTTTTCTTAAAATATGTTTTAAATATTTTTTTTTAAAGTTCAAAGCTAGGAATAAGTTGCAGCAATTGGTACGTACCAATGATGACAATAAGAAAATAATTAAAAAATTTAAGATGGTGAAGAAGACATAGTTGCAAGGAGGGATAAAAAAAAAGACCGGGAAAATGAGGGAGAGAGAGAATGAGAGAGAAAAAAGGAGTGAAAATACTAAAATATCATTGTTTTAACTTATAAAGACGCATGCGCTTAGCACAATAGCACTTAAACAGTTAAATTAAACCGAAAATAACATAAGAGAGCACGAAGGCAACGTTTCACATTAACAGGCGAACGGATGCCAATTTCAAATGTTAGAAGGCAACTTGTCACAAACTCCAAAAATTAGAAGGCAGCATTATAAATAAGCCTTAATTTCATTAGTTCAACAAAAATAAACATTATATCAAAATGTAGGAGAAAAATTGTTTAAAAAAATTTAGGAGGCAAGTTGAAATTTAAATGAAAGATGAAATGAAATAATTTATATTTATAAATGCAAATTGACGTATATTATATCATATAAAATATAGGATAATATAAATACAATTTACATGATAAAAACTATACAAATATACACTAAAATTATTTATTTTAAAAATGAAAATTCAAAATTATACCACTATTAAAATTTGACATGTGAAAGGATTTATTGAATAACAAATAATAAAAAATCTCCTATACAAAGCATATAAGTTGATGTTGCAAAATAGAATCATATAGTGGCCTAGAAAATATGGTGGTTGTTATAGGCTTGTCTTAACTTACAACTTGATCCTAATTGGTAGGTTTGTCACGGGCCTCACGGAAACTAGCTTTGCAGTATAAAATGCCTTAAATACTCTCAATTTGTTATTAATATTACATATTGAGTATATTACTAAATAATTACAATATTGATAAAATATTAATGCACATGGACGGATGTAATCAGTCTACTAATAATGGCTTCATTAACTGAATCGAGGAATGTGGTCAAATTAATTTGGGTGTTGTAGGGCCCAAGTTTACTTAGAGTAATGGAAGAAATGGAGGCCATAGGGAAAGGATGGATAAGGCATTTTGTAGTGTTCTTTGGAGAACTGAGTTTTCTAAAGAAGTTGTTTAGAATCTGCCTAAAACAAAATCTAACCATCACCCTATCCTTAATGCCTTTGATAAGAATGATGGGTGGTAATAGGCTTAAACCATTTAGGTTTGAGATGGCATGATTGAAACATGGTAATTTGATAGTTTCATCAAGAATGAATGTCCATTTATTAATTTTACTATTTTAACATAAGTGGCTAGTCTTAAGAGTAAGTTGTTGAATTGGAATAGAGATGTCTTTGGGAATATTTTCTTTTTAAAAACGGATTATTGGCTCGCCTCAATGGAATTCAAAAGAAGCTTTGTTTAGGGGATAACCCTTTTCTCATTGATCTTGAAAGGGAACTTAAGGAGGAATTTAATCAGGTGCTGGTGTAAAAAAAGTAATTTTGGAAATAGAAATCAAGGTGTGATTGGCTTAAGGAAGAAAATAGGAATATGAAGTTCTTCATCTGTGCACTCTTGTTAGAAAGATGAGGAACAATGTCAATCTTCTCAAAAATAATAATGGTATGTTGATTTTTAAGAAAAATGGCATAAAGTGTATGGCAGAAGAGTATTTTCAACATCTTTTTACTGCTGAAGATTTTAGCTTTGACAAGGTTTCTATGCCTAATTTGTCTCCTGTTATTTCAGAAAGGAATTTAAAGATTTTATGCATCAATATGGAAGATCTAGAAATCAAGTATGCTTTATTTAGTATTGAAGCTTGGAAAGCTCCAGAACCTTATGGCTTTCTAGTAGTCTTTTCTCAAAGGTATTGCAATATATTTTGGTCTCACATCTAAGATATGGTGAGGAATGTGTTTGCCATAGGTCAGTTTCCTAAAGCCTTAAATGAAACTCTAATTCAATTATTTCAAAGGTCGATTGTCTCCAAAATATGAGTAATTTTAGACCTATAAGTCTTTGTAACACCATGTGCAAAGTTATTAGTAAAGTCATGGTGGAGAAATTGAGACCTTTTTATAGGAGACCTTTGTTTGTCCTCACTAAACAAGTTTTATCCCCGTGAGGTAGATTACAGATAATATTGTTGTAGTTCAGAAGATGTTAAGTAAGTTTACAATATCCAAATAAAAAAAGGGCATGATTATGTGGAAGTTTGATGTGGAGTAGGCCTATTATAAAATTCATGGAGATGTTCTTAGTGAAATTGGTATGCCTGTTAAATGGAGATGGTTTATCATGTATTGTGTTAGAATTGAGCATTTACAATTAATTTGGAATGATAAGCTAACAGACGCTTTCAAACCCAGTAAAGGAATTAGGCATGAGGGTCCTCCTACCTGTTTGTTTAATGTACGGAGAAGCTTTCTCATGGTATCTCTAATAGAATTTTGATAGGGGAATTGAGGCCCATTAAGGTATCAAGGATTGGACCTCATATTTCCCACCTCATGTTTACTGATGACTTTATCATTTTCTTTAAAGCCAGTATTGATCACGTTAAAATGGTTCTTAATTGCATCAATAACTTTTGTGTTTCCTTAGGTTAGAAGGTAAACTGTGCTAACTTTAGAATCTTTTTCTCCAAATGTACTTCTAGAGTTGTTAAAGGTATGGTTGAAAGCCTAACTAACATACCTATAACAGAAGTTCCTGGAAAGTATTTAGGCTTCCGTTTGTGATGCGGGCATCATAGAGTCATATTCTAGCATTGAAACAAAAGATGATGATATCATTTTACCTAGTAAACCAGTGATGCGTTCTCGAGTTAAGAAGATCAAAGAGGGAATGCTTGGACTTGTGAAAAGAATTATGGATGAAGATCGATTCAAGTTTCCAAATGATTTGAACACTTTTCAGAGGCCTAATGATGATTTAAGCATGTTGTCCAAGCAAGGGATGAAAGTCGTAATGATGCTCGAGAGTTGCGGAGATGAAACGGCATTATTTTAAAAATAAACAACTTAGAATGGCAATTTCGTAATTTTAGCTATTTTCGGATGATAATGGCAGTTTCGTAATTTAGCTATTTTCGGATGATAATGGCAGTTTCGTAATTTAGCTATTTTCGGATTATAATGGCAGTTTTGTAATTTTTGCTATTTTCGTTTTTAGGGTTAGTTTTCAACCTTAGGATTACTTTTTTAATATTTAATGGTTTAGATTGATTCTTGATCTAACCCTAGTCCTTATATAAAAGGGGATCAATTCTTTTGTAAGACACATTTGAGTTTTTAATCAATTGAGAGAATTAATTTTCCTATTGCTCCCAGGAGTGTTCTTGCAAGGTGAGGAATCAATTTTTTCTTTTTGTTGCATTAGGAGTTGAATTATCTTATCAAAGTAGAAATACTTTGTGGCGGTTATTCTTCTCTTTCCCTAGCCTTCTAATCCACGTTTTTATATACAAGTTATCTAAGGGTTTGGTAGGGCGGGTTCTTGTTTCCAATTACTGTTCAATATTTCTTGTATGTTTGGGGTTTCGGATTCTTTAATCTTGGGGTTCCGCATCAATTGGTATCAGAACATTGGTTGAGATAAGTACCTATCTATCTTTGTTTTCAATTTCTTTGTGTTCTTCGTTCATAATACTTTGATTCCCAAAAGAAATATAAAAAAAAAGTTGTGTTTGATCCGTGCGTTTTTTTTATCTTGTTGATTTAGGGTTTTTTTTATTCAAAGAAGAGAACAAAAAAAAAAACCCTAATCGCACTACAGGCGCCTGGGGTTGCACCTTGGGTCACACCTAGGCAGGTTTGACCGTAAGGCATCCCTCTGAATTTTGTTTTATTTTCTTTTTCTTTTTTGCTTAGGGTAATATTTGCTTTCCATTACTCTAATTCTTATTTTTTTGCTTTTCTTTTGATCTACTTTCTTTCTTTGGTTAGGTTTTGAGATTGTGATAATTGTTTTTCTTGCTTTGATTTGTTGTGTTTAACTCTAAAGTGCAACTTGATTCTAGAGATTATGAGTGGTAAAAGGCTTGAGTGGTGAGCACATTGAGGGTAAAAGCCAAAATTGTGTGAAACACAAGCGTAGTTACCATTAAAAAGAGTGAAACACGTGAGGGAGAGAAGTAAGAATTTTCATTTTACTAATCTTGTCTTGTAGAAACTAAGATGTCAAGAAGAAAAGGAAAAGAAACTCATTATGAGGAAGAGCTCGAAAAAGAGATGACATCGGACATGAAGCTTTTTTACAAAGCCTTCAAAAGATAATTTCGGAGGTTGAACAAGAAGATGGATAAGCTAAATGATAAGGTAAGTGAAGTCTTTTTGACCTCATCTCAAAGGAGGGAGGAACCAAGAGCTTGGAGACATGAGCATAATGAAAAGAAAGTCACACTTGCACATTTATCTCCAATGGAGGTGTATGAACAATTGAAATTATCCAAAAGTTCATATGGGGATTTGGGAAGTGAGACAAATAAAAAAATTGAGTGTAAAGAGGCCAAAATTGAAAATAATATAAATAAAGGCCCAATGGTGAGTGATTGCACTAACAAGAAAAATAAAGAGGAAAGTGCAATAGAAAAAAGTGAGATGAGTGAAAAGAAAAAGAGTTTTAATGCAAAAGAGAGAGAAGTCAATAGTGCATTCTTAGGCAAGAAAGCAATATTATTAGTGAAGTTTCGAGAAGTTTTGCTTTGTGAAACTAACCTTAACCCCAATTTGCCTAGTGTTTTTATCTCTTTATTGCAGGACTTTGATGTGAAATCAAAATTGCATGGCGTGCCTAGAATTATTAAATATGATAACGATGAGGAATTTTTGAGTCCCTTTGGAAAAGTTTTATGTGATGACACGTGGAGGATATTCAAACCAGGAGATTGGGATTGGGTATATTTAAGGAAGAAAATGTTTCCTAACCTTATGAAATCAAAGTTCGATGCTAGAGGAGATAAACCGTTTCAAGTGCTTGAAAGAGTCAATGACAATGCATACAAAATTGCCCTTCAGAGGGAGTACAATGAGTCTGCTATTTTCAATGTTTATGATATTTTTGCTTTCGATAAGGATTCAAATTCGAGGACGAATCTTTTTGAAGAGGAAGGGAATGATGCGGGCATCATAGAGTCATATTCTAGCATTAAAACAAAAGATGATGACATCATCTTACCTAGTAAACCAGTGATGCGTTCTCGAGTTAAGAAGATCAAAGAGGAACTGCTGAACTTGTGAAAAGAATTATGGATGAAGATCGATTCAAGTTTCCAAATGATTTGAATACTTTTCCGAGGCCTAATGATGATTTAAGCATGTTGTCCAAGCAAATGATGAAAGTCGTAATGATGCTCGAGAGTTGCAGAGACGAAACGGTGTAATTTTAAAAATAAACAACTTAGAATGGCAGTTTCGTAATTTAGCTATTTTCGGATGATAATGGCAGTTTCGTAATTTAGCTATTTTCGGATTATAATGTCAGTTTTGTAATTTTTGCTATTTTTCGTTTTTAGGGTTAGTTTTCAACCTTAGGATTACTTTCTTAATATTTAATGTTTTAGATTGATTTTTGATCTAACCCTAGTCCTTATATAAAGGGGGATCAATTCTTTTGTAAGAAAGATTTGAGTTTTTAATCAATTGAGAGAATTAATTTTCCTATTGCTCTCAGGAGTGTTCTTGCAAGGTGAGGGATCAATTTCTTCTTCTTGTTGCATTAGGAGTTGAATTATCTTATCAAAGTAGAAAAATACTTTGTGGCGATTATTCTTCTCTTTTCCTAGCCTTCTAATCCACGTTTTTAGATACAAGTTATTTAAGGGTTTGGTAGGGCGGGTTCTTGTTTCCAATTACTGTTCAATATTTCTTGTATGTTTGGGGTTTCAGATTCTTTAATCTTGGAGTTCCGCATCAGTTTGTTTGCTAATGGTAGAAGTAACAAAAATGGTAAGTAAATATTAAACAAAATAAAAGACCATATTAGCTCATGGAAAGCAAAAGTTCTCTCTTTTGCAGGCACGCTGACCTTGATTACAATCAATCATGAGCTCAATTCCTTTTTATCTGATGCAAGTGTTGAGATTTCTTGCTTATGTTTTTGATGAGATTGACAAGGTGAATAGGAATTTTTTATGGTAGGGGATTGACTCGAAGAAAAGAATTCATCTGATGAGCTAGAATAAGGTTTGCATTCCTAGAAAGTATGCGAGTTTGGGAATTTGGAAGGATAATCCTATGAACCAAGCTTTCCTTAAGCTTGCTTGGAGCCTTTTGCATGATGATTCTAGTATTTGTGCTCATACTCTAATAAGTAAATACAACTGTAAAGTACTCTTAAGAATCTAACTTCTTGTCAATGGGCTGGTATTGATTGGGGATTGTGTTTGTTAAAGAAATGTATGATATGGAGATTTAGAAATGGTAGGAATGTGTCTTTCTGGAATCATAATTAGTGAAATTGAAAATTCCTCTATGATTTTGCTAGAGACAATGTGAACTTAAACTGGAATCTCAGAGTTTGTGATGTGATACAAGATAATTTATGGAATTTATCAATGTTGCATCAACTTCTTCCTTCCGACATTGTTAAAGAAATTATTATATTCCTGTGGCAACTTGTGTCGATATAGAAGATAAAATAATTTGGAGTGAATCTCCTTATGCTTTCAGTGTGAAATCTGCTTATAATCTTTCGGAATTTTAAGTGGGAGTTCTAATGGTAGGGCCTGGAGTTGTATATGGAGTATCAATGCTATCCCGAGGGTTCACATGTTTTGTTAGCTGATGGTTCATGAAAGACTTTTAACTAATGTTAACATAGTTAGATGTGGCTTTAGTGCTACTAATAACTGTTTGATTTGTAATAATAGAGATGAAGGTTTTAATTAGCACATTTTTCAAGACATGTAAGATGAAACTTCACACGTTTTGATGTAAATAAGAGAAGAAAAAAAAAGAAATTAACTTTTCTAGATTATTAAGATGATCCAATTACATTTTTGTTCTTCCATGGTTAACTATAATGGAATATATTTAACGATAAATGATATTTCTGAAATGTTTGAAACTTCTGTTATAATTTGAAAGATGGATAAACTTTAGAAGGCATATATGATATTAACCTAAAAAAATTAGGGGCAAAATAACATCGATCCAAAAAATTAAAGGATAACAGTGCTTGATAGCTTAATTTTAAAAAAAATTATTTATGGACACTGCATATTTTCTTTGGTAGAAATGGTGAGTTAAAAGAAAGAAATAATGTATCCTTAATAGAGAAAAAAGAGTATTATTATTTTTTTGGTAAATAAGAAAAAGAGTATTAGTTACCTCTTGTTTGGTAGTAAAGTTGCAGTATAATAGCAGTAAAAATTAATATCCAACATTAGAAGTTCCACCAAGAATTACATTTTTGAAAGTTGGCCTTTTAGAAGAAATAATGAGAAAAAAATGTTTTTTTGCGAGTTTAGAATTAATGTAAGGAACACAATGAAATAAGTATTAATCTACATAAAGGTTCCTATATAACTATCTGTATTTTTATAAAATATAATTTACATATATAGAGAGAGATTTGCTATGGAGTCCAATAGTTGGGCTCCATAAGCTTTCTTGCAAAAAAAATTTTATTTTTGTTTTTATTTCTTTTTTTTTTTAATTTTTTCTTTGAGTTTTATAACATTAATTACTAATTTTAAAAGAAATACAAAAAAAAATGCTATATAAAACACAATAGTTGGCTATGCTATGGTGTTTTAATTAATTTTTTGGTAGATTTTTGAATATATAGTATTTAGTAGTATTTGGTAAAAAAAAAAAAAGTAGGAAACAAAAGAAGAAATAAAAACCTATATATTGTGCTCTATAAGCTCCCAAAAAAGTGGAATTTATAGCAAGATTATATAATAGAAAAATTCTAAAATAATGATATCTTTATTATATTAAAATGAGGATTGTTAGTAAAAATATATTTTTAGTAACAAATCGGAAAATATTATCATTGATAGTTTATTTTTAATAATAATATTTTCAAATTTATCACTAAAAATATAGTTATACTGACAATCTTCATCTTAATAAAATGAAGATACTTTATTGTAGAATGACTTTATATATATTTGTATTCTTCTTTGAGGAAAAAAAGAAAAAGAAAAAGTGAGTTTATGTAAATTATTTTCTTTTATTTTTTTGGATCTTATGCAAGGTATCAGATATTATGAATTTTAGCAAGAAATGTGTTCATATTATTTATTAGAGTGCATTTATGAATTTTAATAGGTTATAAAATTACCGAAATGGAAAAATGCTTTTACAATTTTTTTTCCCTAATTATTGCTATGAAAACTAACATGAATTTGCTCATTTTATAACTCACAATAAGTAATATATTTTGAAATCTTCTATTTTTTATTGTTTTTATTTTTTTATTTTTGGGTTCATGACAAGAAACTAAAGTATTCTTCCTCTACAATTGGAAATAAGATTTTAAGTGGATATTATGAAGAGAAAGAAAATGCAAGAAAGTCAGGATTCAATAGAAGTGAATATGTCAATTACACAAATGTTTCACTTATTCCTTTTTTTCTTCCATAGTGTTTTTTTGAAAAAATATTTTGTCTACATTAATAATTAGTAAACTTGTAGTTTATTAATTATTTAGTTTTCTCTTTTTTTTTTCTTTAATTTATATCAAATAACAAAATAAAATAAAAAATATTATTGTTATTTTTATTATATCAAACATATAAATAGTTCCGACCAAAAACGTAAAAAAAAAAAATATATATATATATATATATATACAGTATATGCTGTCCGAAAAAGACAATATATATATATATAATATAATATTTATCTCTCTATATTATTCACCATTCAGAATAGATAATATGTTTTTTGTCCAAAAAAAAAAAAGAGAATAGATAATATGTTCTATTTTTCATTTTCAATGAATAGCTAAAAAGCTTTAAAGGAAAGTGGATATTTTTTTTTCGTTCTTTGTTCTACACTTCTACTATCTAGGATAGAAATATGGGCGTAAATATACATACATACATACATACATATATATATATATATATATATAAGTTTTGAGACATATCATTTTGATCTTTAAAAAGGAACATCAAATATTTATAAATTAACTGTCACAATTTTGTTATTTCTTATGCATGCTTTTATTATACCTATATAAGGTCTTTCAAAACAAAACAAAAGTATTTAACGGTTTAATTTAATTTGTTGAAAATATTTTTGTAAGAATTTAGCTTTTTAAAACAATAATTTTGAATTTGAAACCTCCTCGATGTTTTTTCTCCGTATAAAATGTTAAGAAATATTGATAGTTTTCTTCAAACCATGTTACTTCTAGTTTTGGTTTCTTCGTCTAGCCAAGCTTTCCTACAAATAGATTGCTATGTTATGTGCTTCATATATTTACCACTTGTATCTACCACTTTGTCTTGCTCTTCTGACGTTCGGCCTTTTCTTTTCCTTATCTTCTTCATAATTTTCCTTTATTATGGTAGATATTTGTTCTCATTCGAGACTTGCAAACTTTGTTGTGGATATTGGTGATGTACTTCCTGACCATCAGATCGCTCTGTGAATTGTTAGGCTATGTTTATGTTGATCCGGAATTGTGGAATCTCACTTAGGAAGTTACTATAAAGGAATTGGAAAGAGGGTTTCATTTATTTAATTTCTCAATTGAGATGGACATGCAGTGTGTGGAGCAACGCGATCCTCGAAGTTTCAACAGGCAACTGTTTGATTCCAGAAAATGTGAATCGGAACTATTTGCACTTGAAATTTAGTTTCACTCAACTTTAATTTAGGTGCATGTGCATAATCTACCCCAATAATGGATCACTATCTCTATCTTGACAAAAATTGTTGGATTAATTGGACCTATTTTAGATGTTGGATTGGGGGGTTCTTCTAATAATGTTTTCAAATATGTCAGAGTTCGAATATGTTTTCCTCTCAAAAATCCCTTATTGTCTGGTATATAGATAGCCTGTCGTGTGAAAGACTCTCTCTAGGTTGATTTCTGATATGAATGTTTGCCTCATTTTTGTTATTATTATGGTTGTTTTGGCTATGAAACTCATTATTGCATTGCTGCCTCTATTGTTGATCTTTTTGGCACTCAGATGCATTTTGAGAATGCTAAAAGACTTTCCCTTTTGCCTTCATTTAAAGATCTTACTGCTACCACACCTCATACTACTAACTTTCACATGGTCTCCTATTGTCATCCATTTTAGCAGAATAAAAACACTTTTGTTCAATCACCTTCGCACTGCTCTTTCCCTTAAATATTCCTGGTGATTATGACACTACCTGACCCATGCAACACTTCGTGCCATACGTACAGTCTTTGGTGCAAGAGGTTTTGTGGGTTCAATTCAACTAAATCATCTTCATCGTTTCACTTCGACCAACTCTAATCATTTTTTTCTAGGTATCTCATAGCACCCCGTTTCCCATGCTTCTCCACTTATTCCTCAACCTACAACCCTACTATTGCAGTTTCAATTTTCGATATTGATGATCTTATTGATAAATTAGAAGAAGATGCAACTATCATGACTATTGATCCCCCTTATCTCCCAATCTTTCATTTGTCTTATGCATCTATCATCCCTTTAAACCCTAATTCCTTGGAGATATCTCTACCAGACATTCTTTCAGAATATGATATTGTTGTAGCTAACACTATTTGCAAACCTAAATGTGTGCGGCAAGCAGTCAATATGGTCAAGTCTAATCATAAATTCAAATCGTATGCACTAAAAAAATACAGAATTGGTTGATCTTATTGATATGTTGGCTTTAGTATATATCGGTTTCTTCTGTTTTTATGACTGATGGTATGGTTGCTGCCTCTCACACACGCATCCAACAATGAAGATCATGTGTTAGAATTGTCAAAGGTTAGGGAACCCCCTGACAATCCAGTATTTGTTAGATGGTTGTTTATTTGTTTTTTACATAAACTCCAAATCATTTGCCTTCTTGAAACTTAATCCTCCAGATTTAATTTCAATCATCTTTTGAAAAAGTTGTACTTCAATCACTTCACTATTGTTAATGCGGTTAGACTTTTCAAGAGGCACTGTTGTGTTTTGGAAGACGAAATGTAATCTTAGTCAACTCTCTATTTCTCCTAATTTCGTTAACTTTGTTTGTATGCTTTATGCGATAACCTGTTGAATCTTATTCATTTGTGACAACTGACATCCTTTTGATCAAAGCTAACTGTGGGTCATCTTATTTTAACAAGCACATATCATTCTACCTCTTAGTTTTGCATGTGATATTTTAATGACATATTGTTTAACTTTGAGAAGTTTAGCAACCGATCAAGAGTTGCCCATTGTATGTGAGAATTTTGTTGGTTTGTCTACTTCTGTGAATTTATGGATCTATATTTTAAGGGTTGTTTTTACACCTAGTCTAATAAATGGCACGACAATGCTTTTGGTCATGGAAACACCTAGATATATGCATAGCTAATGCATCACCTCAATTTTTCCAAATGCCTATATAGCTCAATCTTTTCCAAACGCCTATACTTCTGTCTTTGTTGCTATGTTCTCTGATCATAGTCTTATATTTCTGGATGTCCACCCAATGCTCGCTAAATGTAAACAAACTTTTAAGTAGGAACAAAAGTCATGTTTAGAGGACTCTATAATCAGACAGTTGAACATAATTGGACTTCTAACTCTCGTGGGACTCATTTTACGAATCCTTTGGATAAATTGAACAATTGTAAGTTGAGACTGCACTTGAAAATGATCATTGCACTTTTACCCAATATCAACAATATCGGAATTGTAGTAGAGCCTGTAGGATTTAGATAATTCTCAAACTTACAGAGATACTCATGCCCAACATGCTTCTAAAATTTCAAAAATGGCAAAAATTTGGGAACATAAAGAAATATTTTGGGGCCAATATTCAAGATAAAATGGTTGAAATATGAAGATCGAAATTCTAGTTTTTTTTTTTTTCTCATACCATCACCATACAACATCGTTCTTTCAATAGGACTATGACACTTATGGATGCTACAGGTTCCATAGTCACTTCTCCATATAAGATCCCACTTTTAGACACTTTATACAGTAGACTTGGTTTTTTGTACAAATATTGTGCTTCGTGATGTTGGTGGATCCAAAGTGCTAGGCCCTGGCGATTTTTTTAGTATGTACTACCAATCAAATTGGTCTTTTATAGCCTCTGCCATATTCCTAGCAATCCAAACATTCTTCCAAATGGGTTACATACGTAATGCCTTGAATCAAAATAATATAGTCTTAATCCTCATTGTCTCTAATCCTACCATGGTCACTCATTTTTCGACCTATAAACTCATGTAATTTCCTCTACAAAATTAGATCAAAGATCTAGGTTAACCATTGGAGACTCATGCTTACATCCATTATCTTCGAGAATCAAAATGTTTTTGTTAATGGTCAGATGATTTAAGATAACCTCATACTTGCACAAGAAACCTTCCACTTTCTTAAACAACATCGAGCAGGTGCTTGTGGTTATTTTGCTTTGAAGACTAATATGTCAAAAGTATTTGACAGGGTAAATTGGAACTTTTTGCAAGACCTTTTGCCCAAGCTTGGTTTTGATGGTCACTAGATCTGTTTGGTTATGTTTTGTGTTCGTTCATATTCATATAGCATTGTAATTAAGGGCTTGTGTCATGATTATTTCACCCATTCTCGCAGACTCCAACAAGGTGATCTTTTATCCTCGTATTTAGTTATTCTTGTTGTTGACAATCTCGCTACTATGTTACATAAGGCTGCAATTGGAAATCTACTTCATGGTTTTCAACTTTCCCCTCAATGTCCCTCTTTCACCCATTTATTTTTCTGTGACGATAATATTTTCTTCTTACGAGCATCTGAAACTAATGCTTTTAATTTTAAAGTGATGTCTAGATTTTTACTGTGCTTGTCTGGCCAACTTATTAATTTTGATAAATCAAGGCTAATTTTTAGTAGTAACACTTCTGTTAGTTTACAAATCTCAATTCATAATTTTTTTTTGGCTCCAATATTACCTTAGATGGTCATTACCTTGGCCTTCCTTTGTAATGGAGTAAGTCCAAGAGGTCTTTTTTTGAATTACTGGAAAACAAGCTGGATGAAAAAATTATGGAGTGGAAAGTGAACTCTTATTTATTGCGGATAAAGAGTTCCTATTGACATCTGTTGCTCAATCCATCCCTAACTATGCCATGTCCATTTTGTTCCTACCCATGAGTTTCACTACCTCTCCCATGCAATTTATGCGTCATTTTGGGTGGTCCTCATGCTTGAATTCATGAGGCATTGCTTGGCTTAACCAATATTTTTTGTCTACTAGCAAACTTTCAGTTTGTTTGGGCTCACGAGACTTAGAAATTTTCAACTTGGCTTTGCTTAGGAGTTAGCATGGCATCGTTTGCACTCTCTGCAAGCTTTATGGGCTGGAGTTCTCAAGGCTTTTGTACTTTCTTACTATTTCACTCTTTGCAGCTCCATCACCACCGAAATCTTCATGGGTTTGGCACAACTTCATTGCTGGAAAATAATTACTTAATCAGCATGAGACATAGTGCCAATGGGCATTCCATTCACATTTGGTATTCCAATTGGAGCTTGCTTTTTGTAGAACTACAGCAATTTTGATATGATTGTGTAACTATGGTGAGTGATCTAATTCAACATGGTATGCATACATGAGATTTGAGAATTCTATGTAATTTTTTCCTTAGCATATTATTCAAAAAATCTTGTCCATCCCTTTATCGATCAATGGTTTTGAGGACCTCTTAATATGGCCTTACTCGAAGGATGGCTCATTCAATTTTAAGTCTTGTTACCATGCTTTGTTCTCTCTATTCAATCTTAGCTCTCTATTTTGCAACTACCATCTCTAATCCCCACCTCATTTTGGAAGTCTCTTTGGCAGCTAATGGTTTTTCTAAAACTTCGAGTTTTTATGTGCCGAGCTTTCTCTAATATTTTGCCTTTGCAGGAAAATCTATATCATCGTCATATAGCTCAAAATGAATTATGTCTGATTTTCCTATCAGCGGTGGAATCCTTGGATCATTTACTTCTTTGCTATCCTTGGATTCGACCTATTTGGTTCGAATCTCTCTCCCACTTGCACATCCCTCTAACTGATTCCATAGATGTTTGGGTTTGGCTTTATGACAATTTCACTACATTTCTTACTACACCTAACTCTAGAGATTAAATGCTCACTTGGTGAACTTATGCTGGGGTATTTGGAAAGCAAGAAATCAGTGTGTTTTTCATGGTATTAAGCCAAATTCGATGCAAGTTATTCGCTCTGCTATGCAAAGTAATTCGGACTTCCTAGCTTATGGTCTTCCATGAGCTCAAATTCTCTCTACCATTCTCACATTTGGGCTTTGTTCTCCTCCGCCTCTCCGTGTTCCTTTTTGGACTAAACTTTCGTGTGGTCATATCAAACTTAACTGTTATGCAGCTTTTTAGCTTTCTAATTTAGAATGTGGTGTCGGACTAATCCTTTGTGACTATATGGGTAACACTTTTACTTCCCATCACATGGTTTTTCCAGCATCGTCTTCTTTAATGGCTGAGTGCCTTCCTCTTGCATGGTTGCCTTAGCTTCTCCAAGATTCTAATCAAATCGGATTGTCAATCTCTCGTCAATGATATACACAATAGTTATTCAACTTGTGATTGGTGGGTTAGCTCTATTATTAAAGATATTTTGTATTTGCGTTCTATGTTCACTGTTTATATTTTTTTTTCTTTTGTGCCTAGAAATGCTAATAAGGCAGGTGGCTAGTTAACTAAATAGGCTTTTGTTAGATCTCTTCCATTGTTTTGTTATGCGTTGTCCCTATTGTCCTCTGTTCTATCTTGATTTTTTGATAAATATTACTCTCTTGACCGATTATGTATCTCATTCCACTTTTTAACAAAACTCAACCTATTGCCCAAAAAAATTAAAATCATAATTTTGAATTTGAATTTCTATATTCTAAATATAAAGTGGAAAAACAAAAGGCACAAAACTATAAATTTTAAAAATCATTGACCAATGGTAATTGAAAATATTCTGAAGGGTTTCTTTTCTTTAAATAGAAAATTAAATAAAAGAACGAATTAAAAAAGAAAAAAGAAAAAGAGCAAGTCAATTTTCAGTCAATTCCGAAATTTGTATATAATTTTAAAATTTCAGGTTAAACTAATTGGGTGTAGATGCATAATGGTAGCTACTTAACCGTGCGTATCTCCATCTAAGCGTTTTAGCATTCTCTTTCTTTCTCTCTCCACCTGACCTTTGAAATGAGATTTTAAATCCACTGCTATGAAGTGCTTTCATCCCATTCATAGCCCTTCAAGCCCCTCTTCACTACTTTCAAATTTTAAAATCCCCAAATTGATTTTTTTTTTCCCATTTTTTGAATCCGAAACATGTTAGGGTGTGGATCTTCCCGATCCGCTTAATCTATCCTCATTATCGTCCGCTTTTCTCAGATCTTTCAAAGCCCTTCGCTGTAACTTTTTTTTTTTTTTTTTTTTTTGCGATTGAATTGAAGCTAAATGGAGTTTTGATTATTTGCACGCACTCCGAGGTAAGTGATAGTTATAGTGTAAGGAGATTCTTAGCCTCTGTTTGACTACTGAGAAAACGGAAGGGATATTAAAGAAAAAAAAAATGAGATTATATATATATATATATATATNATATATATATATATATAGATATATCAAATCTTAGGGCTTCTTCTTAAAGTCTAATCTCAGTGGAGTGGAAAATATTTTGTTTCGTTTTTTTTTTTTTTTCCTACACTATTTTCGGAATCTAAATGTTTACTTGATTTTTTGAGTAACTGTTTTGCATGCCATTTGATGCGAGTAGATCAATGTGGAATTGTAGATTTTTCCTATCTGGAAATGTGTGTGCCTTTTTTCGCTAGATGTGGAAATTATTCCTTGTCATTCTAATATTTTTAAGGTTGAATCTTGGTTTGTTTGAGAAATAATACATGTTTGTATGTTTATTTTGATTTTGCTTCTATTTACTTGCGGTTTTATCTGACTTTTTGCCTCTTTTGTCTTACTTCTAATATTTCTAGAATTAAATATTACGATCCATTTAATTTCTATGCGTGCTTCTATTGGGCGTTAATGCACCGTTTGGTTCTACATTGGAGGTTGCGGAATTTCATATCTTAAAATTGGCTTTGGGTGTGTCAAATAGTGGTATTTTTATTTACTTTTTTAAGTTTTTATGTTTAGTATGCAGTCAGTAGCCAAAAGGAGAAAAAGAAAACTGATATGTTCTTTTACCCGGAATGGGTTTGTGTTAGATTCACACATTTTGCCGAAAATGTTTCTCAAACAAGTTAGAATTCATGATTATATTTAAAGCTTGAGAATTATGTGACTTATTCTCATTCACAGTCTTGGAATTCCTGCTGTTTTGTTTTTGAATTGTTTTTCTAAAATTATTTCTACCTCGTATTTGTGGGCTTATTTTTCTTGGCATGTTTATTTTGTAGTTTCTTGTGTGTGATGGATTTGGATAATGTAGCGGCCACTGATGGGGTTGAGTTTACCCATCAAAATGGCATTTATTTGCAATCTCCTTCCCCTGGAGAGGATGGTGTTTCAGACGATTCAATATGTAAAAGTACTGAGGCTGTATTGCCGAATGGGAATGCTAAAATTGTAGTGAAATTGGATGATGGTAAGACCAATGACTCATCTACTGGTGAAGTGAAAGAAGAACTAAATGTTCAAAGTGCAAACAATGGTTTGACTATTCCAAAGGTACTAGTGCTTTGTTTTTTTTTTTTTTTTCCTAATTCGTAGTTGGTCTATTGCCAATCCTTTTCATGTGCCTACAGTCTGGGGTAGTGAAAGGTGCTGATCATCCAAAGCAGTCTAGATCACAAAAGGTTCAGGGTACAAGCAAGAATGAGAAATCTGTCAGCTCAAGAAGTATTTCAGCTGGTTTGCTTAAGAAGAACAAAGATGGAAAAGATGCAGATGCAGCATCTGTTCAAAATGGTTCAGTTGCAAGACAACAGCCAATTAAAAGCAGCATATTATTTAATGAGCGAAAGGTTCAGTTATCCTTCATCGAAGTTGATATTAGACCTTCAGTTGTTTTGCTTTTGTAACTTGTGCATATGTTGATTTAGAGGGTATCGTGCCTTTTCTTTTTTGCTTGCTGTCATTTTGGTATCTGATATTGTTTCTACCATTGTCTGCTCCATCAGCAATTTGGAAAGTCTGAGGCAGCATTGTCTGAAAGCCTTATGTAAGTAGTGGACCTCTGCAGGCCTTATGTTTGATGCATAGCATTCTCCTTATGTCTTAAGCAATTGTCTCTCTCTTAAATCATGCCCTATATTTCAATTTCAAGTGTGAAAGTGATCACTTTGCTGTTTGAAATGTTTTATTCATTTCTAATCTCTCTATCCCCAAATAGAACGTTTGCCATTTTAAGATCTGACTTCCTTCTTACAGGGAAAAAGCAAAGCTGAAGACTTTGAAGAAAGAAACTATTGATGATAAGTCTGAAGAAGAAAATCAGTCTATCTCGTATCCTATTCAATTTCAATATTTGCTGTCCGTTTGGTGTAAATGATTAGTACATGGCTTCCTACATATATATGTCAATATGCCATGAATGTTTAAAAATTGCTTTATACTTAACTGCATTGTTGAAGTCCTTCATCAGGAGAGGGCAAATCTCGCAGGGCGGGTATGCTACCAAACTATGGTTTCAGTTTTAAGTGTGATGAACGAGCTGAGAGAAGGAGAGAGGTTGGTTTTGTAATTCAAGGTTCTGTCTTCTCTAGCGTCTTACTTTTTATGCATTGTCAATAAATATACTGAATTTTCTGCAGTTCTACTCAAAACTTGAGGAGAAGATTCATGCAAAGGAAGTTGAGAAGAATAACTTGCAAGCCAAGTCCAAGGTGATATCTATTATTATGGAAATTCATATCCATATGGAGATATGGCCTTAGAAGAAAAATATTTTATTAACATAACTAATCTACAGGAATCTCAAGAAGCAGAGATTAAGATGCTCAGGAAGAGCCTAAACTTCAAAGCCACTCCAATGCCTAGCTTCTACCAAGAGCCTCCACCTCCTAAGGTAGAGTTAAAGAAGGTAAGCTCTTTATATATATATATATATATATATATATATTTTTTTTTTTCTTGGAATTATAACAACATGCTGCTAAGTATTTGCTTTGCTTCCCAACATGGAATGCAGTTACTTACTCTTTCATCTTTTTCTTTATAATAGTTTTCTTGTTTCAGTTGCTCATGGCAAAAGCTTTAGGTGCCTTAACTTCCATGGAAATGGAGTAATTAGTCTTAGTGATATTGTCAAAATGATTTTTCAATGTTTAGATGCTTCCAGACATGGTTCCAATTGGGTTGTTTCGGCACGTGAGCAACTGTAATAGCCTTTATTTAGAAGTTGCATTAATTCTATGTAGAATTAAGGAGAATATCACTTGTTAAGTATTTGCTTTGCCTCGCAACATGGAATGCAGTTGCTTAATCTTTCATCTTTTTTCTTTTTCTTTAAGTATATTTCTTGTGTTGATTGCTCATGGCAAAAGTTTTAGGTGCCTGAACTTCCATGGCAATGGAGTTATTTGTCTTAGTGATACAGTCAAGTTGATTTTTCATTGTTTAGATGCTT
Organism: Ochetophila trinervis; assembly: GCA_003254975.1. Lineage (NCBI taxonomy): Eukaryota > Viridiplantae > Streptophyta > Magnoliopsida > Rosales > Rhamnaceae > Ochetophila > Ochetophila trinervis. The sequence continues at coordinate 47,932 of QANX01006081.1, forward strand.
CCAGACATGGTTCCAATTGGGTAGTTATGTCATGTGAGCAACTGTTATAGCCTTTATTTAGAAGTTGCATTAATTCTATGTAGAATCAAGGAGAATATCCCATTGTTGATTCAGTAGCTGTGTGACAAATAATGATGAATTAGATTAATTTCAAGAAAATTTAACCTCTCTGTCAGAGAGTTAAGAAATTTTTATTATGTCCTCTAGTTATTGTCCAAGCTGGAAGTGAACTCACAGTATCTTTAAAGCTTCTAGGATTGTAATTACTTAAGGATTTATAACCAATGCCAGTTCCAGAGTATTTTATTTAATTGATTTATGAATTAAGAATTTCACTAGATGTGAATATGATTGTTAATCCGTTAACCTCATAGAATTTCATTTATTTGATTGTTTGGCAGCTATTGAAGCAATGACTAGGTAGATGGGCATTTTACATACTGTCGTAATTATTTTGTCTTCGATCCTGGTTTGAGTCAATTAATTTATCGTCTACTTTTTGAATCTTGGAACATAGATGGTGTTACTGACACTAGCTTGTATGGGACAGCCCAGACACATTGATGAGGCAGTTCTGCTAACCATACTACATAAGAGATCTTTTATACTTGTTCAGTTACAACATGATAGATACTAATGGCTGGGTGGCATTTTACCTGAAACTGCATTTATCTGAATGGAACACCTTGCTGAAGTTGGTTACTAATTGAATCTGAATCTGTGTTCAGAATTTTTATTTGAAAAAAATCAAAAATCCTCTCCTCCCGCACCCTACGCCAACCCCATATGACTCCTATTGACATGGTAGATCCTCATGAAAGAAAGGCGTCTACTATAACATTGTATCAGTGTGTGTTAGTAATTTGATAATATTCTGTGCTGATTCCCTCTGTTTCATTTTTCTGCCTGTCTGCAAATTTTTACCAGTAGTCATATCAATTACATTTTTAGTAATGTATTTTTTGCATCTTCAAATGCTTGTTCCTCACCTGCTCTAAGATTTTTATAGTTCTTCTATAGTATGGTTACCTACCTGGCCTGAGCAAAGTCTAGTGTGTCTTATAGGATTGTTGTGACGCTAATTGTGAGGATATATGTTATAAGCACTAATCAATCTTCAAATGAAAAGTGTAGTAATCCTAGGTGAAATTTTTGAATTATGTATTCCCAAATCATAAATGGATGTTTATCAAATTAAAAAAAGAAAAAAAAGAAAAAAGAAAAAAAAGAGAGAGGGTATTTTACTGTTAAAATATAGTGGTATCTGATGATATTGATTCACTTTCTTCTCTCTTTTATTTAGTAGCTTATAGCTATTAATCTTTCAATGTTGTCTTTATTGCTTCAATGCAGATACCTACAACAAGAGCTAAATCTCCGAAGCTTGGGCGAAGAAAGAGCTTACCTCCAGGCGATTCTGAAGGAAACAGTAATGCAGCCAATCCATCTAGCAGGCTGATTGTTGATGAGAAAGTTTCTCAAAACCCCACCAAAGGATCTCTTGTGCATCTGAAGAAGCCACAGCGGAAGTCTCTTCCTACACTTCCATCTGAAAAGGCCTCATTTTCCAATGCAGTAAATGGGCGAAAAGCCAATGCTTCCAAGGCACACGTGGAAAAGACTATACATGCAAAAAATGAAGACAAAACCTCCTATGCAAATGAAGAGCAGACAATCCCATCCAATGCAACGATTGAAGCTGGATCTTGCACCCAAGAACAGGAGGGAATTCACAAGGCTGAGGCAGGTGAAACTCAGGTCCATACAGACGAGAGCCAAATGGTCGAGGGGCAATATCAGCCCACCTTGGCTCAAGAATCTGTGGCGTTGGAGCTTTGAGCAGAAGTAGGGACAGAGAAATGGATGCACATGCAAAAGGCCCGAATGACTCCATATCATCAAAATAAAGGAATAGACCTCAATTATTCGAGGAAGAAGGCATGAAGGGATTTTGTGTTATGGTTTGTGATGTCATCTTGTCCATAGTCAGCAGCATTGGTTGTTTTCTTTTGATTGATTTCAAGGTTGCTGGTCTTTGTCGTTGGGATTCTGCCTTGCAGTTTGCAGCATTGTATGTAACTAGTAGCCAAGTTGTTTCTCTAGTTTATATGTTGTCTAAATCTTTGCACTAGATGCAGATCATTGGAAATGTTTGAGAAATTTTGGTAAAATCTTCCGGTAGATAATTCATGTTTGGAAGTATTCTAAAATCCTATTCTGTTCAAACTGGGAATTATGGATCAACGAGAAGGCTGATTTTGTGATGACAGTTTTAATTCTTGTAATGGTTCTGTTAGGATTTTCTTATTTTTTTTCTTTCTCAAAAATTAACCGTCATTTTACGATCAGTAACGTTTCTTGATTCTTTATTATAATTATTTTTTCTGGTGAGTAAAGGACGCTCAATTTTCATAAGCTATGCTGATGATGCAATCCCAGTTTTCCTTCACAGTACGCTTAGCAGCTAAAGGCAATGATGTTCACTGCAGTTTTATCTATGAAGAACTATCTACTTTTTGCTTTTCCTTTTGTGATCTGGTTAGGACAGTCACTACTTTCTTTCATGAATCTAAGAAATTCTTAGAAAGCTTCTGGAATCTTAACAAGCTTTATTCTTCCAAAGGGTTCGGAATTAGGATCAAGCATCTCAAACAATACATTATTCATGGCATGCCCATTTTCTTTCAACCATGGAACTCGGCGAATTTACTTTTAAAAAAGTATCACAATTTGAATTTTGAAGGCCAATGCTGCAGATTTTCATCCAAACAGCTTTAGCAAAAGACAGCGCATGAATTTTGTAAAGAATATTTGGGAAAAAAGTTCATAAGCTAATTTCCCACATGATGATTCCTTTTATATATTGCAAGATTTTTCTTCTGCTTAATGAGATTTAAGTATTTGCACTCAGCAGATTCTAAAAAAGCTTGCAAGCGGATGTAATTGTGAGTTCCTACTCTCAGCCATCCCTTAACCATTTGCCAAGGCCAAATAATGAATAATCTAGGTGCTAATAGTTTTATCAACTATAATAGGTGTATAGGTATGCTAATGTGTCTCGGAGCCTATTTTGGAATGACTATGAGGGGACCAATTTTGTTGAAGCGGTTTTGGCTATACCTAGGTGTCGTTTGATAACCTATTCATTTATGGTTTTTAGTTTATGTTTTTGAAAACCAAAAATAAAAATGCGTTTGATAAACATTTTCATGTATTTTTTTTTTAAAATCAAAAAATAAAAATGCGTTTGATAACCATTTTTATTTTTTAAAATCTAAAAACCATTTTCATTTTTCTTTAAAACAAAAATGTTAAAAAGTTATTTTCATTTTTAATTTTTTTTTTGGTCCTTGATAATACTAAGATACAAGACAACTCGAACAAGACTTGAATCTCAGACTGTCCATACTGACACCGTTTATATGTGGTCGAGACAACGAATTGCTCGAACAAAGCTGGAACTCGGGACCGTCCAGTCTGGGCCCGAACTTGGGACTGCCTGGTCGGGGCTGTAACTTGGAAATGCCTGGTCGGAGTCGCAACCCGGGACCGCATGGTCGGAGCAGCAACCCTGGACCGCTGGTATGAGCCACAACCCTGGATAGCCCGTTTCGGGCTGCAATTCAGGCTAGAACTCTAGACAGCTCGGTCAGGGCTGGAACTCGGGACTGCCTTGTCGAGGCCAGAACCCGGGATCGCCGAGTTCGGGTCGTAACCCAGGACCGCCCGGTCCGGGACGGAACCCGGGACAGCCCAGGTCGTGCAGGAACCAGGGACAGCCCGATCTGTGCAGCAACTCGGGACAGCCCAATCAGGGCCAGAACCCGGGATTGCCCAGCCCAGGCTAGAACCCAGGATAGCCCAATTGGGGGCAGTACCCAAGATTGCAGAGATTGTCTGGTTCAGACTGAAACCCAGGATCAAGACAAACTGGTCTGGGCCAAAACCTGGGACACTACGAGTGGGGCCAAAATCTGGAATCGACAATTATCGAATATGGATTTGTTTAAATTTATTTGTAAAGTTTAAAAAAAAATTAATAAAAATAAAAAAATAAAAATGATTATCAAAAATAATTTTTTTACATAAAAAAATCAAAATGGTTTTTTCATTTTTTTCCTTTTAGCAAAAACATACACCAAAAACTAAAAACCAAAAACCAAAAACAAAAACTGAATGCGTTAACAAACGGACCCCTAGTAAATTCTAACACGACACACATTCGTTTGTAATGGTTATTATTTTTGAAGGTTTAAGTTGACATATTTCAACATGAAAGCTTTATAAATCATATATGGATAGAAAAAAATTTGACATTAACACAATATAACACAATACTAAAGTTAACACGGCATAAACATGCCCGTGATTTTAAGGGTTTGAGTTTGTATATTTTAACACTGAAACTTAATGAATCGGATTTGGATGAAAATTTTAAGCAAACACAACATATTGCTAAGTCTAGTTTTGGTGCATTTTCCAAACACACTGTATAAGTAATTTTTGTAAGCAAAATCACTAACACTTTACCATTATAGAAAACATTTTTATCTTTTCTTAAATTGATGTAGGCATTTCAAAACTACTCCCTAATGAGCACTTAGTTAATAAGTTTTATAGGTGCTTCTGATATCATCCCAAACTTCTCCCATTTCCTACTTGAGAGCAGGCACCTTCTTTTGCTTTCTTTTGCATTGGTGAATACTTAATAGTTTCTTCTCAGCTGCAGGATTATTTTTACATTAAGATGTTTTTTCATCCAGATTTTTGTGCTTAGCCCTTAAGAAAATTCCAAGTCTTTAGGAGCCCATTAATGCTTCTTGTTCTTGTTGTCATATAAATCCCCATCAGAGAAGTCCCAATATGTGCATCCTCACAAGAATCAGATCGATACCATACTTCATATGATTATCCAAATATCCACCAAATAGCAAGCTTTATATTCCTACACTTTAATTTCTTTGTGTTGGTGTAAAACACAACAATCAGTCGTCTGCTAGTGGGCGAGCGTGCCACTACGAACCTATAACAATCCAAAAAAAATTAACTGTGCGACAATTAAATCAAACTTAATCAAACGATTGTATGAATTATCGAGAACATAATAATTAAAGGGTTACAAATGCCTTTCAAATCAAATGACTTTTAAATAAAATTTCCAACTAAAACACACTAATAATACTTGCCTACTCGAAGTAAATTCTAACGAGAATAAACTAAATAGTCTATGTTGTATTTGTGTGTTGATGCGTCGGGGTCTCTTTCAAAGTTTGGTGAAACTTCTATTTATATAGGAGAATGTGGTTCACCAACTCCTTGCGCTTCCGATGTGGGACTAATGCCAAATTTATTTTCCAAACCAAACATTTATACTTTGTCATTTGCAAAGTATTTTCATCTCCAAACAATGTGGGACAAAGCTTTTCCAAAATAATATCTTAATAAGTTAAATATTAATTTGAAGAAATTAATATATGGTCCAAATATTGCCCCTTTGTTTTGTAATTTTGTAGTAAAAATTGCAAAATAATAGTTGACCAACTTGCATATTTCTAATCCTTGAGCCAATTCAAACGTTCTAAATAATATCCATGCCACACCTTTAATTTTGATCCTCATAAAATATTGATGCCTGATAAATAACCAATATATTGAAAATAAGTCATAATTAGCATCAATTGGAAAATTCTTTTAGTTATTATGGCCTATTATTGCCATAATATTTTTCAAAAATTGATTCCTTATTCATTTTTGGCAGTAATGATCTTCCTTCCAAAAATCTCATTATTTCTTTTCCTTTTTTAAACTTCCAAGCCGCACTTTTTTTTTTTTTTGTTAAATATCAAACTTTAGCTTCCATATTCCAAGTCTAGCAACATCATCTTCTGCAATGAAAATCTAGTTATATCCTGAGTGTCCGTCCATGAAAGAAAGAATCTCATGCTTAGCTGCTCCATCTACTAGTAAATCAGCTACTGACATTGGATATTCATTTTTGGGCGTAGCTAAGTTCAAATTCGGGAAGTCAATGCATATTCTAAATTTTCCATTCTTCTTCATAACTAAGACTATATTGGCCAACCATTCTACATAGCGAGCCTTTCGGATGAAGCCGGCTTTGACCAATCTTTCGATTTTCTCCTTCACCATGAGCATGACCTCTGGCGACATTCTCCTTAGTGGTTGCTTAAATGGCCAAAATCCTTCTTTAATTGGTAGACGATGTTCCACCAACTTTCTGTCTAAACTAGACATCTCATGGTAATTCCAAGCAAAACAATCTTTGAACTTTTTTAAAAGCTCAATGATTTCAGCCTGCAGCTTAGTCTCCAAAAGGCTACTTACAAAAGTTGGTCGAGGATCTTCGTCAGTTTCCAAATTTACTTCTAGCAATGGATCTTGAACCTCAGAGTCATCCATCTTTTTTGGTGCCAATTGGATGTCATCAAAGATGAATTCTAATTCGACCCCAGAGTCATCTTCCATGATGCATTCGGCCAAATCAATGGCCGAATTGTTTTCCAACTTTTTTTCTGCCATGTACGCCACAAGTTTCTTGATGGTGGTATGGACTACCATCATTTTCTTTTCTTCATTATGGTGTATATTCATTGGAAACTTTTTGTGTTCAGCTTTGATATCTGGGCAATTGTTGGTCGTGTCAACTCATCACAAACCTCTTTCGCCATCTTGTGAGGCACCCTGATATCCTTTCATGCCGTAACCCCTGTAGGAAGGCCATGTTTGTTATTGCCAAAAAATTGGAAGAGACCAACTTCATCTTCATAGTACCAAGCCTCAACTGCATTGGCACTAACTAAAAAAGGCCGGCTATTGGCCTAAACCACTTCAACCTTTTCACCGTTCCAAAACCATATAGCTTGATGTAACGATGATGGTACGCACAAGCTTGCATGAATCCAATCCCGTCATAGTAATGCATTGTAGCTGGATTTGGACTCTACCACAAAGAATGCGGTCATGGTAGATTTTCCCCCCACGGTAATCTCTATAGGAAAAACTCATTTAGCCTTAGTGATTCATCCTTGGAAGTTATTGACTGTCAAATCAGTTGGGACGAGATCATGCTCACTCTTACATAGTTTAGCTAACATGGAAACTGGCAAGATATTTACCGCTGCTCCATTGTCAACTAGAACCTTATTTATAAGTACTCCATCGAAATGAGCGTTGATGTAAAGATGCTTCAAATGTTGCATCATCCCTTCAGTCGGCTTCTCAAACACTATTTGTTGAGAGCTAGAATGACCTGACTCTTTTGTTGAAGACTTGGACCAAACTGTAATTTCCTCCCTGACATCTGCAGTCTCTACGACATCTCTTTTCATCACACTTACCTGGTTGGGATGAGCTTCGAACGTCAACGGCAGAATAGTAACCATGTCGATAGCCACCTCATCCATATTTCCAAATTTAATAGTTAAAGCTTTTTCAGTTGAGGAAACTACCATGTCTTCTTCCATTATATCCTCATCTAAGTCTTTTAAGCATGAGATCATCTCAGCGCTTTGCTTTCTAACCTAAACATTAAGCCGCTTCCTTGGTGCTGAAACTTTAGATAAGGTGGTGACGTTCAGAGCCAAAGCTGTAGCCAGTTTCTTCAGATTTTCAGGTCTCCCATCCGTACTACAAAGGTGTGACTCCAGTTCTCTCAACACATTATTGTCTTGTTTGTTCTCTGGTTGATATGTTGTTATAGGCCATTTTCCTATGGCATTCTCACGAGTCTTTGCTTCCTCAGCTGATCTCTTTGCCTTGGCATGCTGGCGCTACATCCGCCTATTTTGAGTCTTGGTGGGTGGTTGACAAGATCCGTATCTTGCACGGTACCAACGATCTACCTTTGTAATTGGTGGTCTGAAAGTTTTTGGCTTTTCGATCTTCTGAGAAACCAATCTTGTCGGATGGTTTCTAGAAAATGTGACTTGGAGCTTTGGCTCACCTTTCCCCCCATGGTGTCGATTGTTCAGCTTCATCGGTCCATCCTACAACTTTGATCCTAGACGTTGGAAAATAGAATTTTGGTTATGGCTTTCCAATGGTGACTTTGTCATGTCGAGGTTTTCACTCAATGCCGGACGCTTTGTCCCTCTTTCCTGAACCTCATGCTTACACCGAGTACAAAGCACCTTAGAAGGAGATTCAGCATTTTCAGCCGAATACTTTCTTCTAAGCTTGACATCTCTCTTCCAAACATTTCAGGATGAAGTTTGTCTCAGATCCACCCTAACTCTGGGTTTTGTCAAGTCTGAAATATTGGCCGAAACCATGTTCGCTTCAGTTGATGGGAAATGGTTGTTGTCCATTTGCATTATCTCATTTCCTTTTTCTAGAAACTTTAACGCTACTTTGTCAATCATTGCCTAGATAGCATTCTTGAAGACCACACAGTTGATAGTCTGATGCGACCATGCACCATGCCATTTGCAGTATGGCTTCTTCTTCATATCTTCAGTTATTGGCATGATATGGCCGTAAGGTAATTTAATTACCTTGTCGGCCAGCAGGTAGACAAAAATCTGATCAGCTTTGGAGATGCCGAAACCGTAGACTTTCTCCGGTTCAACCCAATTCTTCTTCATGTCCATGACTAGTTGAGGAGCTCTCTGGTTTTTTGTCGGTATAGCCAAAGCTTTACAAACATATGGACGGGTGGCCACCACTTCTGCCAAATTAATTTCAGCTGCTCTTTCAATACTTTCATGGTTGTCAGCCTCCCCGATGTGAATTTCAGTATTTGGGTCCTTGTTGTATGGCCCTATGGACGAATTCATCCTCTGCTACTCCTCCCTCAAGATGCTTTCATACCGAGTGGTTTGAGAGACTAACTTGAACAAGTCATGGAACTCTGTCCTCTCAAACTTTTTTTAGAGTTTGTAGCTTAGTCTGCCTTGTGCTAATATGACGAACTCCCTTTTCGGTATGTCTAAGTGACATATGATCCTCGCCTTCTTGAATCGAGCTATGAACATCTATACCGACTCTCCATCCATCTGTCGTAGATATGATAAGTCATCCATGGAGATCTTTGGCTCAATCTTGTAGAACTGCTCATGGAACTTCTGCTCCAATTTTTGCCAGTTATGGATCGAGTTTGGCTGCAAATTGATATACCAAGTAAAAGCTAGACCTGTCAAAAAATTAGCAAACAGTCTCAGCTTTAGAAAATCATTAGTCATTGCTTCTCTGCACTGGATGGTGAAGTGGCCTATGTGTTCCACGGTAGATTGTCTCTCTTTGCCAGAAAAAAAGGTGAAGTCAGGAAACCTAAATCCTTAGGAAATTCAATCTGGTCAACAACATCAGGACATGACCTCTTATATGATGGGCATCCAGTTCTTCTGAATGCAGGACCCATCATCTCTTGGATGATGGTCTCGATGGCCTCTAGATCTATGCCTTAGCCATGGTTCATCCAGTTGGATCCATTCCTCTGTGCAGGGGCATGAAAGTCTGCTTGATAGGCGTGAGCATCATAGTGTCCATTCTTGTAGTTCTGTCCAAAGTGCTCTGCATGCCCCCCGCCATGAATCTAGTTCGGAGCTGGCAGGTTGCCATATGTCTGGACATCCGCTCTCCCTCCATGTACGTTGGGTGCAGCCTGGAAAGCTTGCACCATCCCTTCTTCCCGACCATCCCTCACGTTCTGGCCTAGGTTGTCAGCATGCCCCCCGGTAGGAACATTGTTCCTAGCCGGTGGGGGAATATAAAGTTGGACTTGCTGTTCAGGCATAACTCTTACATCGTTTCCATTAGACCTGGTCTGAAAGGCCGGTATCTCTATCCTTGGCCTGTTGCCATTGGGTACAGCTTGGTAGGCATGCACCATTGTTCCTCCTGGACATTAGTCGGCCTTGCTCCATTCAATGCAGCCTGGGTCGTCTACACCTGCTGGTGCAGTAATTCCAAGATTCCTTGCAACATTTGCTGCTAGGTCTCCTGGTATATTTCCATCTTCCAAGACAGCTCACGAATCGAATCCTGAGTAGACATCTCTGTCATGTCAAGAGTCTTGCCAGCTTCTCTTCTGTTTCCATCTTCCTCCGACACGTTTTGGCCGCTGATGCTGTCGTGGGTGTCAAGTTCCTAATTCTTTGAGCGAGTCTGCACCATTTCCTCAGTCAAAAAATTATGTCGCACTGAGCATGCCAAAAGATATGCTGGTGTAAAACATAACAATCAATCGTATTCTAGTGCACGAGCTTGCCACTTCGAACCTATAACAATCCAAAGAAAATTAAGTGTGCGCCAATTAAATCAAACTTAATCAAATGATTGTATTAATTATCGAGAACAAAATAATTAAAGGGTTACAAATGCCTTTCAGATCAAATATTTTTTAAAAAAATTTTCAACTAAAACACACTAATAACACTTGACTGCTCGAAGTAAATTCTAACGAGAATAAACTAAGTAGTCTATGTTGTATTTGTGTGTTGATGCACCAGGGTCTCTTTGAAAGTTTGGTGAAACTTCTATTTATATAGGAGAATGTGGCTCACCAACTCCTTGCGCTTTCAATGTGGGACTGATGCCAAATTTATTTTCCAAACTAAACATTTATACTTTGTCATTTTCAATGCATTTTCATCTCCAAACAATGTGGGACAAAACTATTCCAAAATAATATCTAAATAAGTTAAATAGTAATTTGAAGAAATTAATATATGGTCCAGACACTTTGTTACAAGATTTTTTATTTTTTCTTATTTTGGAGCCAAAGGATTGAGTTTAGAATGAGATAACATGTTAGGAAGTATAGCAGTTGAGAAAAATAGTCAATTATCTGTAGATGAAAAGAGAGCAGAGAAAGAAAAAGGACCACATTGAAAGTCTATCCATAACAAGTCCAAGGGAAAGAAAACAAACTCAAGCATTAGAGCCACGGGAAAAAGATTTATTCTAAAAGAATATCAATAACAGATATTGCACTTTATAAAAAAGACACACACACAACAAAAAGAGAAAGAAAAAAAGAATGTCTTCTAATTAACGTTTCCTTTTTTTCTATAAACATTCCCTTTCACTCAGCTAAAGATATTTTTCATTTTCTTTTCTTTCCAACCAAACATTCCCACCCCTTTGATTATAACTGGGACATTTTACAATATCAGAAAGATTTTACCTGAGCATAAATGAAATTCATTACGGTGTTATATAGAAAAGGGGTTGTCCATTTTGGTAAGAAAATGAAAGAAATTACAACACCAGACAGAGACATATAAAAGTTCATTTGAAGAACCAGCAACTATAGGACTCATAAAGGAGGGATGTAGAATGGTTGTCTGAATGTTTTTTTGTGTCTTCCATTCCATGTCCTCCTCCATCTTCATCTTCCTCCTCTTCATCTCCAGCATCCCAAAGGAATTCAGCAAATGAAGCAAGAACAAAACTGTATATCAAACGCAGAGAAAAGCATTATCAGAGATGTACATCAAAATAAGAAAGAAAAATAAAATTAAAAAAGGTAAAATTCACAAAAACTAGCTGGAAAAAGTAAACCATTTCAACCAAAAGTCCAAAACCAAAATGCAATATAGTTTACTGGTCTTCAGGAGCAGAGTGAACAGCTTGATGGAAATAGCTCTGAGCTCGAGAAGCATCTTTTTGTCTATGCCATATTAGAGCTCCATATAGAGATAAAGCATTCCCATCATAATTCCCAAGAAGCAGAGCATCTTTAGGGTAATCTCTGATCATTTTTCGATAATACCCATCAATACTCTCACTCCCTTTATCAGAATCATAATACCCATCACTCCTATCTCTGCCTCCGCCGCCATAAAAGCCGCTGGAGATACCGCCGGCGCTGCCATTTCCAACCCAACCTCCTACCAGAACATTCTGTTCTAAATTCTCCTCCACCCCAACAGAGCAGGCTTCATTCATCTCCAATCCAACAGAATTCCTCATCGTCGTCGTCATTGGCATGGATTTTGAACAGAAAATACCCATTTCTCGTTCATCACCTTGGTGGTGGATAGCCTTCTTCTTCTTCTTCTTCAAAGGAGAGAACTTGACAAAATTACTTTTCTTGACTGAGTTTGGAAGAGGGATAGAGGAATTGGAAGAGAATGATATGAAAATGGTTCGGATCCAGTTCGGATTCTGAAGAGGATTGACGGAGGCATGGGTTTAAGATCAGTGGAAAAAGCGCTTCTAAAAAGCATTTTATCTTTTTCTGTTTTTCCTTAGAAATTCAAACCAAGGAGGTAAACACAGGAGAGAAGGAAGGAATCCCTCTCTCTCTGGATAGAAAGATATTATAGCAATGGATTCCGTATGTGGAAACGGAGAAGAAAGAATATGAACACATGTGGTATCTAGAGGCGGATCTTGGTCGTCAAATTAAATTACTATCATTTTATGGACGTATGAGATGGTATAGACTATAGAGTGTGGGTCTTATTTCGTACCGTTATTATCACTGCATGATTTCATGTTCATAAACATATCGCTATTTACGAAGGGATTCTTAATTTATTTATTTTTTTACTTTTTTCCCTATTTCTTTCATCAAACTCAGCTTCTGATGCTACCGTTTGTCTTTTTTTAATCAATTTCATTTATTTTGTTTTGTTAAACGAATGTGTAACGCACAGGTTGGCTTTTTGAAGTACAACCTCATCATTTAACTTCACTCTCTCATTCTCTCTCTACAAAGCACACAACATGTTGATTACAATAAGAACATACGTGGGGCCCTACTTATGGATTTGCTGCTCATCTTTTTCCCACTCGTCTAATTCAAAGCCTTTAGAATCATGTTCCAAAATCTTAAGCTAGCATGAGCACTAGATGAAAGCTCTCAAAAAATCAAAAACAAAAGAACTAATAGTTATAGAAGATAGTAAAACGTCATGGAAAAAGCTCATCTTGTATTGTGAGAAAACTTAAATACACATATAGAAGATAATGTTGTTAGTGTAGATAATTACAGCACAACAACCTAACTAAACGAGTAAATACACAAATGATAATACAATGAGATAATACATTAATAACGTAACATATTAATCTCTATCATGCCCCCACAAGCTAATGGGTTGAGACAACACACGTAGCTTGGATCTCAAGAATTGCAACCGTTGTCTTGATAACAACTTTGTTAATGCATTGGCTAATTGTTCTCCATTATATTTGAGTTTGACAAACTCTCATCCATTATCAGAATAAAAAGAAACAATTGGTTTCTGAAAAAACAATTCAACATTTTTCTAAAATTTAATGAAAATGGAAAACACATCAATTTTTTGTTTCATCAGATACCACCAAATATATTTTGTAAAATGATCTACAAAAATAATATAGTATTTAAAACCATCCATTGAAACAACTGGTGCAGGACCCCATAAATCTGAATATATAAGTTCTAAAAGTGCAGAACTAGTCATGGAAGATAATTGAAATGGAAGCTTGTGGCTTTTATTGCATTGGCAAGGATTACAATAAAATTGTTCATTTGATGAAACATGAAGAGAATAATAGGAAAGTAAATTACTTAACAAAATTTTGACGGATGTCCTAAGCGATTGTGCCAAGAAATTTTGACACTAGAGAAAGCACACACTGGTGAAAAGAATGTGAAAGTGGTCGTCGGCAATTGATAAGTGCCATCCTTATTTGGTCCTTGTAGCATAGTCAGCCCTGTTCCCATATCCTTCACAATAAAACTAGTGGGTGAGAATTCAATCAAAGCATTATTTGTTGTGCAAAATTTAGAAACAAAGATTAAGTTATTTTGCATGTAGGGCACACATAGTACATTTGACAATAAAAAAGATTGGTTGGGAGAAGATAAACAAGTAGATCCAGCATGAGATATAGCTTCACCTTTACCATCACCAACGAAAATTTCATTAGTGCCATCGAAATTAGAGTGAGCAAATAAATTATGGAGATCATTTGTGACATGATGAGAAGCTCTAGAATCAAGTAGCCATGGGGCCTGTGAGGAAAACTGAGAAGAGGCAAAGATGGAGGACGGCCTAAAGTAACAAGCTTGTAGCATAGGCAGTTGTTGGGGACTCGATAGAAGACCTGGTTGGGAAGTATAACACCATTGTTGCCTGAGTTGAGGATAATATTTTGCAGAATGTCCTTGTTGGTGACACAACTCACACTTGCCACGATATTTGTTGGGAGAGGCTGAAGGCAAGAAACGTGAGCTATTAAAATTGGAAGCAGAAGATCTATTGCCAGGTTTCTTGTTATGAACTCGATTGTAGCTGGGCATAGAAAAGGTGCGGCTAGCAATGTTAGCAACAAAAGGTATTTCATCATGTGAAGGATCATATCTAAACATGTATGCCTCATGTTCTAGCAATCTTTCATGGAGATCTTCAAACATGATTTATGTGTCCCTGGATCGAATAGCAGCAGAAATTTCTTTCAGATCTTTATTCAAGCCATTAATTACATAAATGGTTACCTCTTCATCTTTGAAGGGTTCATTCAAGAGAGCAAGTTCATCCGTAGCTCCTTTCATATCCAACATGTAATTTGTAATGTTTCGTGATCCATGTGGTTTAATGAATCTTTCATCCAGCAGAATGATCCGTGCACGCGAAGGTTTCGCGTATGTATTGCAAAGTTTCTCCCAAAATTGTTTAGAATATTTTGTCGATGCCACTATTGGAGCAAGGTCCACTGAAAGAGAGACAAGTAAAGAACCAAACAAAAGCTGATCCTGCCTAGTCCAATACATGTATGCCATGGTTGAGGTAGAGTCTGGACATAGTAGTGAGCCATCAACATAGCATGTCAAGACATACCCATACAAAAAGGCATCCCATTGAGCTTTCCAAGTGAAAAAAATTAAACGGTGTTAACCAGATTGGTTCTTGTGTGGCTACATTAATAAACATTAAGGTTGCAAAGTCATATTTAGCATTTGCATCATTAACAGAGGAGATTGAAGAAGATGATAAGGATTTTTCAGCCATTGAGAGAGAAAAAAAAAATCAGAGAACTCTTGTTAGAGAAATGAGCTCTGATACCATATAGAAGATAGTAAAACCTTATGGAAAAAGCTCATTTTGTATTATGAGAAAACCAACTTAAATCCACATATCGAAGATAATGTTGTTAGTGTAGATAATTACAGCATAATAACCTAAGTAAAAGAGTATATACACAAATGATAATACAATGAGATAATACATTAATAACGTAACATATTAATCTCTATCAATAGTAATGAACTTTCATGTTAGTTTTCTAATCATAGCTTTGTTCAAAAGAATAACATTCTTAATATCAAGTCCAACTTCTTTAATAGGAAGACAACATTTAGACCATAAAACTCTAATGACTTTTTCTTTTAAGCATCAAATTTGTCCAAAATTTATTACGAATAGCCATGTTCAAATCCTTCAAAAGATCAAGATGACATTTATACACCATAAAAGAGTGACTGAATATTGAATTAATAACAGAGTTAAAAACATAGACGCGACTTGCCATAGAAAAAGTTGAACATTTCCAATTGACCAGTTGATCCAAAATCATATATGCAATTGATCCCAAATGACTAGCTTTCAGTTCACTTTTAAAGAGAAGCACATCAAGATAAATAAAAGGCATAGATCATTTCCTCATGTGGACAATACACAATAAAGAATTTTATTGTCATTTTGAAATAACCTTACTAAAATAAATGAAAGATTTATTCCAACTGACAATTTGACCCAAAAGAGTACAACATAAACCAAATGCTTGTCTAAAACTGTATGGACGTTCCAAAGAGCACCATTATAGAAAATCAAAAAAGTACCATATAAATCAAAAGCTTGTATTAAATGCAATCTCATTTGTTGTCTCTGCTTGTTGTGCCTTTGAAAATATGAAATTAAATGCATGATGTTGTCTTTGCTTTTATGATGATGTTCTTCTCAGGTAAAAGAAGGTTGATCTAACCTCTTCATGTTGTTTGCCTAATTTTCACTTTGAACTTTAGCAAAGTTGACTCTAGGTGCTCTTGCTTGTTATGGCTTAGATCATGGTGACGGCTTGAACAAAAAAATAAGACTAAATGTAAAAGTCCATTTTATTGATGAGATGCATATATGCTAAATTGTTTAATCTTATTATTTTATTGTACGGAAATCCTGTCAATAATCGTGTTCTCTCCTCCTCATTGCATTCCTTTTCTAAACACCTTCACAACACCAAGTCGTGCCTACCTTTTTGTTGAGTCTCACGAATAATGACTCGAACTAATCTCTTTCATTTTGACATTTGCCACACCTAAGATCATACACATAAATAGCTGTGTTCTCACTACTCATGCTCCTATGACTTTCTTTCCTTTCTTGTATTTTGTCTTATTCACGATTTATGCATTTGACTATCCATGACAGTGCCTCAGCCATCATCCTAGTCACATTCTTCTTTAGAGAGTCATGAAAAAGGTTCCTCCATTCAAACCCTTTTTGTAAAGTTTCCAATACAATCAGCTCATTACAGCTTATGATTTCAAACTTTTCCTCTCTGAACCGCTGTTTATAACTATGTAGAGTTTCTCATTTCTTCTATGTGATGGTGAACAAGTGATTTTTGGCTTGCTTCATCGGCTTCTTGCTCAATGCAAAAATAAGCCATTAATTTATTAGCTAACTCTTGGAAATGGTTAATAGACTTAACCTTCAGGCTCTTGAATCATGCCAAGGCCAATCCTTTTAGATTGGTTACGAAGACTTTGCACATTAATTCTTCCATTCGATGTTTTAGGAGTGCGAGTGGAAACATGGTTCTTATGATAGTGAGTCACATGTTCTATTGGAATGGTTGTTCCATCAAACAAGTCAAACTTAGGAGCGAGGAACCGAAATAGGGGATTTTTCTCGGCTATCCACATTGTGAAAGATATATGTAGCAAGTCTCCAATCAAATCAGCGTTTGAAGAATGATTTCCTTCCTACCTTTTACCTCGTGATGAATCAGTTTCCTCAATTGATCTTTCTATTACCCTTCATATCTTCATCTCTTCTCTTGATGACTTGGCTTCTTCTCCTAAGATTAATCTTTTTATCGTTTCTTATTCCATTCTCCCCCGAGCATGTGTCATTTCTTTTTCTAGTCATCTTGCCTTGGTGCTGATCCTTGTTTCACCCTTGGGGGATTTGAAGAGCACTATGTATGACTGAAGACCTAGAACCATGTAAGCCTTGATTCTAGACTACCTCTGGTTGGAAGGGATGGGTATATGGAAATCTTGAGTTTTTCTAAGTTCTAATTATCCTCTCATTCGATCCAATATGGCTTTTTTCTAGTAGTTCGAGGTAGTTGAAAGAGCCGTATTGATTACTGGATTCATCCATTTGAGAAAATCATAGATTGTGTCAAATTTTGTTTACAAGTCTTCAATGGAATCTAGAGAGCAATGAAATGCTCTTGTTGGGTTGATGATTGAGCCAAAGTCTTGGTTCGTTGATGTTTTGAGTATCAATTAATGGTGAATCACAATCAATAATTACACTAAAGGTGGTTTTTAGGTCTTTTTCCAGTACAGTTCACGATAGATTTGTTAAAAGTATCCATACCTAGCAAGCCAAATTATTAATCCGTGATTCAACACCACCTAGATCTATCATGTATATGGTTTAATATGTGGCCTAGACTTGCAAAGCATAAGGAAAGTGAAAATCCATGGTGCACCGACATAGTATCGACCAAATACACTTTGAGATTGGATTTTGAGATTTTGTGTATCTTTGTACTTCATATCAACTCACTCTGATGTTTTTATGTGAGACCCCTTGCACTTCGCTCCACGTGGGACTATAGATGGACACCATAGGTATTGAATGTGAGGAAAATTGTGGCAACAATTACCAATAGTTACAAATGTAATGGTGTTTTCCTCTTGACTCCGTGGTGAAATTTCATGCAATTCACTTGGTATATCCAACTCCTCTATGTATATTGAGATAGGCTTGTTAGGAGCCGAATTTGTTCATGGGTTTTAAACGAATACTCAGACTACTTGTGCTTCGCGCGAATGGCTTAAATTTTTCGTATCCAATTTTTCTATGCCTGAATTTGTCCCTTTTTGATTCTTTATATCTTGAACAAAGTCATGTGTCTTCAAAATTCATCTCCTTAGACAGCTTACCTAGTCACAAACTCACAAACAAAAACCACTACAAAGAAAAAACAACATAAAGTATACATCTAAAAAAAGAGTTAGCCAAATATACAAGTGGAGAAAGATTCCATCTAATTAAATAAACCATTACAATTCCATACCAAAGTAAAATAAAGAAGGGAAAATTATTTTAAAGTGGACTAAAGCTGGCTTCACAATATATTTTAATAAGTGACAATTTTTTAATTAATTCATGAGATGAAGCGTTGTGGCTTGAAACCTAAAGATAAAGACTACTTTTCTAAGCATATGAAAGTCATCCAGGATGGTCACAAATTAAAGCTAAGGAAAGAAATCTAGGCACTTTTAAAGTCTAATTTAATAGGCGCTCAAACCACTATCTTTTATCAACCATTTAGCTTCTTGCTTCTTGGACAAAATTAGTGTTTGAGTAATGATGATGGATAAAAAAGATGCTTGATTGAAAAAAAAAAAGGTTTCCTTTCCTCAAATGGCAACTAAACATGCAAAAGCTAAAGGATTTTTCATTTTTTTAGATGAAGTAAACAATTCGCAGATGAAATTGATGGTCTTTTAATTGGCTGAATTTTTAAGTGTATACAAAATTACAATCCTCTCTTTTAAGCTTCTTTCCAAATTGGGTAAAGGGATTCTAAAGAGAGAGAGTAATGAAGTAATGGTAACTTGTTAGGATTGTTTTTCTATTAAAATATGTTTATACATAATCTGATATGTAAAGAAATAGAAAAAATACCTAATATTTTTATGTATACAAACCCTTCTATATAATATTTATAAGACTAAAGGGTAAATATATAATTACATATATAAGTGTATATATATATATATATCCATACCTATTTCTTAAATCATATGTATATATATATATTTGCAAAGCTACATGCATAGATTTATATGCTTAAAAATACTTTATACCAAAACAATAATTTAATCATAAATATGTTAAACTTGGGATTTGCAAGTGAGAATAGTAAATTGGATAGCAATATGAATAAATGGGCTTGAAGCTTGGGCCACTATATGATGCTCTAATCTAGCCCATATTTGGTTTTTGAAAAAAAAATATCACTTTTCAATCTAATTTAGATTATTTTATTATTGTAGGTTAAAAACTATCTAAGTGGGTCGTCTTTTAATAAAATAAACTAATTTATACATTGATGCGGAACTCCAAAATTAAAGAATTCGAAATCTCAAAACACACAAGAAATATTGAACAATAATTAGAAACAAGAATCTACCCTACCAAACTTTTAGATAACTTGTATCTAAAAATGTGGATTATAAGGCTAGGAAAGAGAAGAACAATCGCCATAAAATATTTCTACTTTGATAAAAGAATTCAACTCCTAATGCAACAATAAAAAAAAATTGATTCTTCACCTTGCAAGAATACTCCTAGGAGAAATAAGAAAATTAATTTTTCAATTGATTAAAATCTGAAATCTATCATATCTATTACAAAGGAATCGATCTCCCTTTATATAAGGATAAGGGTTAGATCAAGAAACAATTTAGACTATTAAATTTTAAGAAAGTAATCTTAAAGTTGAAAACTAACTCTAAATAAATAAAATACAAAAAAAAAGCTAAAATTACGAAACTGCCATTATAAGATGCTTATTTTTAAAATTACGTCATTTCATCTCCGCAACTCCCAAGCATCATTACTACCTTCATCCCTTACTTGGACATCATGCTTAAATCATCATTAGGCTTCGAAAAAGTGTTCAAATCATTTAGAAACTTGAATAGATCTTTATCCATAATGTTCTTCACGAATCTAAGCATTCTCTCTTTGATCTTCTTAACTCGAGAACGCGTCAATGGTCTACTAGGTAAGATGATGTCATCATCTTTTGCTCCAATGCTAGAATATGACTTTATAATGCCCGCATCATACATATATGTTATAAAGTCAATTTAATAAAGTTAAATCTAACGGTTTTTATTATATGCACTTTAGTATCCTTATTTTTTTATTAATTTTTTGAAATATTAAAAAAAATTACCTACATTTTTTTCTATTTAATTTTTTATTTTATCATAATTTTCTAAATATAATTTTTTATCATAAAATTTTATTTTATTTTATATTTTTTTTGTCATGATTTTTTTTTTCATTTTAAATTTTTTCACTAAAAATTTTTGCAGATTTTTTCATTTAAATTTTTTTGATGAGGAAAAAATATATAAGATGAAATAAATTTTCAAGAAAAATAATTTTTTTTAGTGCATTAGGATAAAAAACAAAAACAATTAGATGAAGAAATTTTTAGAAGAAAAAGACTCAATCGAGATTTTTTTCCTTCTAAAAGTTTTTATTTGATCCTAAATTGTTAAGTATAATTTTTTATCATAAAAAGAAATGTATCCTATATATTTTTCATCATGAATTTGTTTCCAACCTATTTTTTTTTTTTCATCTAAAGTTTGTTTCTTTTATCCTATTTTGTTCACTAAAACTTTTTTCAGATATTTTCATCCAATTTTTTCATCTAAAAATTATTTAGGATAAAAACATTTTATGATGAAAAATATATAGTATAAAATAAATTTTCATGGTATTTTCATTATAAGTTTTTTTTTAACAATTTAGTATAAAAATTTAGATGAAAAAAAAAAGAAGAAATAAAGATGAAAAATAATTTTAGGTGAATAATATTTTAGGATAAACAATTTCATGATAAAAAAATATTTTTTAGCAATTTAAGATAAAATAATTAGTTTAATTTTTTTGTCAAATTTTAGATAATTGGTGAAGGAAAAAAAAATTAAATGGTACTAAAATGCATTTAATAGATTTCATTAAGTTTAACTTAATTGGGCAAAAATATAACTTTTTACAAATATGAAAGTATTAAATGTTCAAATTAATTGTAACGAACGTTATATGAATAAATTGGATTTTAAAAGGTACTAAAATTTATTTAATCCTATATTTTAATGACTATTGGTTTTATTATAGTTGTATTAAGTTATCTTTGATTTTATATATGTATCTTAGAGATGTGTGTATTTTAAAGGTTTAAGTTGCCTTTGATAGACCAGATGAAGGAGGATAAAAGAGTAGGATTGGATAAATATATCCTTATTCCATGTTTGGTGCATGTTATCTACCGGATTATGATATTCGGTCTAATGATTTAGGCCCTGTTTGGCATAGCTTCTGGGAAGCCAAAAGCAGCTTTTAGAACTCAAAAGCTGCTTCTAAAAGTGTTTAGATAATTTTCTTAAAGTGTTTCTGGCCTCTAGAAGCCCTTTTTATCAAAGCCAATGAAGACCAGCTTCTTCAAAAAGCACTTTTGAATAAGCATAAGAGAAGCATAATAAAAAGCATAAGCTATGCCAAACAGAGCCATCCCTTTATTAGAAGGATATGTTAACCTCTCTTGGATGGGTTAAAAATGAGCGGAGAAAAATTAACTTGACTCCAAAGAGTACATTATCGATCTTGATTGCATATCAGATCGTCTAGAGTTCCATCTTTGCCGAAATTTTCCAACTATCTTCTCCAGCAATACTATCCGATGACCGATCAAATATGTCATTCTTGATCCAAAAAGGGGAAAAAATCAAAAACTATGTAAATCATCACCTTCGATATGTTGTTCTTGATTCAAATATAGTGTTTTATGCTTTAATTTTTGTTGTTCTTGATCCAATTAATCTACTTTATTTTGCATTCGGTCTAAGTTTTTGAAGAAATTCAAGTAAAAAAAGCCACAATTTTCTGTTCTTCAAGTGCCGTGAAGTATTTTGATTCACTTTTTTTCTTCTCCAAAATCGACTTGTAATTTTTAAATTTTGGGGAAAATATAAAGCTTCAAATTTTGTTGTCTGATCTCCTTCCACATATGTTCATAAGTTATATATGATCTCCTTCAATATTTTGGGCATTGTATATTACAAAAGAACACTCTGGAAAGAAAATAGGCTCCTAGTTGTTGACGAGTTTAAGTAGTTAAGTTTTAAATCTAAATAATTTGAACGTTGAGAAAAGCTGTTTATTAGATTTTGAAGGAAAATAAAACCCATTTTTCAAAATAATAAAAGTTCAAAAAAAGAAGAAAAAACATTCCAAAACTGCAACTTTTTTCTTCAAAATGGAAAAAAAAATTACTTTTCTTCTACTGGTTTTCTAATCTGTAAATGACAGTGTTTTAAACTTAAACACCCTAAAACAGATACAACTAATGTTTATTTACTTAGAAATTATATAGTAAAACAAATGAAAATATGAACTATTGTAATGGGTGGTCTAGAACTGAAATGATGATGAATCAACCTTTAAAAAGTTCCCTTCTGTTTTCTTTCAGATATGAAACAGAGCTTTTTTAGCCATCATGCTTTGGTAATGGCCTTTTTTGTTATTTTATTTTTTAACCTCAAATGACTAGTCTGGTTTTGTCATTTACTTGGAATAATTTGGAGAGTTTTGGATTTAAAATAGGTCATTTGCTAATAAACGCAATTTTGTCATGATATGTTAGTAATCATGCTTTTGTTATGGCTTATACCATGGGTAATGCAAATTGACATAAATACATGTATCTAATATTCACAAGCTTGGTTTTTTACATTATTATGTTTTGATGATCTTCCTATTAAAATTTGTGACTTTCATAATGTGATTTTTTATTTGTTTTTTAGAAATAGATGAAGAAAGAAAAAATATTATACTCTACTATATTCCAAGGAAGTTGCATCGTAGAAAGATGATAATTTATTTGGTACATTAATTGATAGCCTACGTTTTAGTGCATAGGCATTATGAAAAGAGTGCACTTAAGAACCGTACGTTCACTAGACATAAAACACGTTCGAGTCTTTTGAAGAGTATTATAGGGCATAGTGATATTGAATGTGTGAATCAATAAAGGATGGATAGGAATACATTCGATTTGTTATGTAAACTACTTTGTGTGGATGGAAAACTAAAACAAGATGGTTTGGTGAGTGTAGAAGAATGAGTGAAGCATATTTTTACACAAAATTGTGCATAATGTTAAAAATTGAATAATTTGACATAGATTTAAGCGATCAAGAGAAACTATCAGTTGATATTTCAACTCTGTCTTGAATAGCGTATTGCAATTGCAAGGTAGCCTTTTAAAATCTCTAGATCCAGTGCCTGCTAACTACACTAATGAGAGATAGAGATTTTCTAAGGTAAGTTTATACATTAGCGTAACTGAGTTTTTATAATAGTAGTTGATGTGGGCATCGAGCGCTTTTCTAGCATGGATGTTCGTAAGAAAGACATTACGTTGCCAAGTGGTCCAGTGACGCATTCTCAAGCTAAGAAGATCAAAGAGGGAATGCTTGGACTTGTGAACAGAATTATGGATAAAGATCGATTCAAGTTTCCAAATGATTTGAACACTTTTTCGAGGTCTAATGATGATTTAAGCATGTTGTCCAAGCAAGGGATGAAAGTGGTAATGATGCTCGGGAGTTACGGAGATGAAACTGCATCATTTTAAAATAAGCATCTTATAATGGCAGTTTTGTAATTTAGCTATTTTTGGATTATAATGGCAATTTCGTAATTTAGTTATTTTCGGATTATAATGGCAGTTTTGTAATATTTTCTATTTTCGTTTTTAGAGTTAGTTTTCAGTCTTAGGATTACTTTTTTAATATTTAATGGTTTAAATTGATTCTTGATCTAACCATAATCCGTATATAAAGGGGGATCAATTCCTTTGTAAGAGATTTTAGTTTTTAATCAATTGAAAAAATTAATTTTCTTATTACTCCCATGAGTGTTCTTGCAAGGTGAGGAATCAATTTCTTCTTCGTGTTGCATTAGGAGTTGAATTCTCTTACCAAATTAGAAATACTTTGTGGCAATTATTCTTCTTTTTCCCTAGCCTTTTAATCCACGTTTTTAGATACAAGTTATCTAAGAGTTTGGTAGGGCGGGTTCTTGTTTCTAATTATTATTACAATACTTTTTGTGTGTTTTGGAGTTTCAGATTCTTTAATCTTGGAGTTCTGCATCAGTAGTTATGTTAGTTTATTAATTGATCGTAACATATTAAATTGTATAGAATTGTTTGGGAGCATTAGATAGCACATACATAAAGGTCAATATATATGAGATTAACAAGACAAGATATCAAACTCGAAAATGAGAGTTTGTCACTAATGTGTTAGGTGTTTGTGATCGAATATGATGTTTATATTTGTATTACCTGGTTAGGAAGGTTCAGCTTTTGATTTTAGAGTCCTCAGAGATGCAATTAATAGACCAAACAGGTTAAGAGTCCCTACTAATAAGACCAAATAGTGTGTGCATACTAGCAATATTAGCAACGTTTAATAGAATAAACTTTTAATTTATTGTTTTTTTAATAACATTTTTCAATATATATTTATAAGCATTATTATGAGCTCGATTTTAGGAATGAATATTGGAGGTAATAACTATGCAAATGACTGATCTAAAAAGGATAATAAGTGTGTATGGAGTAAGGATGAGGAGGATGCATTATTGAATGTCCTTGATGATGTTGTGGCCAAGGGGTACCGATCTAAAAATGGTACCTTTAAACCGAGTATGCATGCTGTGATTGAGAAAGCTTTAGCAAAATTGTATCCGGGATGTGATTTGAGAGCCAATCTACATATTGAATCTAAATTAAAGATGCTGAATAAGAGTGGGTTTGGATGGAATGACACAAAAAAGTGTATTGAAGTAAACAGCGATGAAGTTTCGGAGGCCTATGTGCAGGTTAGAATAATAATACTCATATTTAGTTTGTTGTATGTTATGTTTTAATTTTTTTACAGTGTATTTTTTTTTCGTAGATTAAGAAAGATGTTGACAGATGGAAAGATAAACATTTTCCTATGTATGAAAGATTGGCAAATATTTATGGAATTGATCATGCAACTGGAAAAGCAGCTGAAACTCCATCTGATATGATGTCAATCCTCGTAATAATGATGAGAATGCACCTCACCCAACTAACATTGGAGATGACAAAGAGAATTTTTCAATGTCGGTCAGTCATACATCATACTCTAGAAATCATAGGAAGCGATGTAGACCATATGATGGATTATATTTGCTGTTAGATAACATTGCAGTATCAAATGAGAGAAATGGTTATTGAAACTAGAGAAGATGTGTGCATTCTAGCTTATTCTCTACGTCGACCAAAACTTACAGCAGAAATGCAACAATTTATGCGTGTAGAACTTAGGATGTTAGGATTTCTTGTTGGCGATAGGGTTAAAGCTATGAAAATATGTTTTTAGCATTTCTAGAGAAGTTTGAGGTGTTCAAATGGTATGATGAAAATGAAGAAAAGCTTGAGTTCATTTATGAATCGATTGGAAATTTAGTTTAATGGATGATATCTAATTAGTTTTGTCAAATATAGTCTAACTAAAACTTCTTTTAAATAAGCATTATTAGTATGAAATGTTCACAATATACAATTATTATTTTTTGGTTATTATGACCACTATATATATATATGTAATGTTAATTTTGTTGATGTGAGCATTATTAGAATGGAATGTTTACTAAGAAGTTTTTTTTTGTTTACACATCTATTTTTTTGGTTGTTTATATGGACATTGACTATATTAATAACAATAGTATTATGATGACCACTTTTTATTTAATGTGAATTATTTTTGTATTTAATTTGTAGATATTATATTAATTTATTTATAATGTGTATATACTAGATATGATGAGTCAACGCGTATATATTGTATTCAAAAAAAGAGAACTAGAAATTTATGACTCATGGGCAGAATGTCAATAACAGATTAATGGCTTCAAAAATAACTCTTACAAATTTTATCGTTTAATGGATGAAGCAGAAATAACATATACTTCATACATTGAACGCACAATAAGCAAAAATAAATGCTCTACAATGGAAATGAAATTTGATAACAATGCATCCAATTACCGAAGCACAAATAACTATTTATTTTTCGTTAGTTTTATTGTTGGTTGCACTATCAGAGTTGTTGTTATTATTATATTAGCACATGTATTAGGTTAAAAATAACTAGATGTTCTAATTTATAAACATTTATGATATATATCAAATTATATTTATTTAACTTAAATATTTGAATAATATTTATTAAATTATATTATATTTTAAAAATTAAATATTGTGCAATCCAATCATATTTTGCACCAGACATAAGATATTATACCCTGTTTTTAATCCAATCATGCACCAAATATAAGACAAAATAAAAATTATTCAACTTTTTTTTTAATTCAATCTAATATTGCCATCTATATCCTTTCCAATTCAATTTTGCGTATAAACACAACCTAAAAATGTGTGTTTTAGAGCTTAGTTTATTGGATGTATTTAGATGTTTTGTGAAGTTTTGAAGTATTGTTTTTGTAGTTATGATCTCTAGATGTGATTGTGGTGCTTTATGGTTACTGTCAATTGATGCTGTATTAAGCAGCTGTTGTGAAATTAGGGGATCTTTGCCGGATTTTATTCATCTTTGATTTGTTAGTTCTGCAGTAGTGGTTTTACAGGTGTTGGCAATGGTTTGCTTGAGAGAAGCAACTTGACTTTTAGCTTTAGCCACACAGCCAGATTATCATGATTTCTAGTATGATATTCAAGATAAATAAATAGATTAGGCCGGTTCAAGTTGGGCTTTTCTTGAGCCCGAGAGAAAATTTGGTAAAAATGGATTTTGGACTTAGACATTGAGTTTAAAATATATAGGTCCGACTTTAAAATTTTAAAATTTAATTTTTTATAATTTTAAAATTTCATTCAAATATTTTTTCTTTCCTAAAATCTATTTAATAATAAAATAAAAAACAACTTATATTATGGTATATACAAAATAGAAAAATATGACAAAAAATAAACAAATACAAGTTAAAATATAATAATATTTCATATTAAATTGAATAAAATAAAATAAAATTATATTAGCCTATCTAATCAGACTGAGCATATGCCAGATTGACAGTTAGTTTAATGGGTTGGGCTCCAGACTTAGTCTACTTTATAAATTTAAATTTTGAGTCTAATCTAAAAAATAATTGAACGAATTCAGGCTTAGACCATTTTAAGCTTCGCGCTACATATAGACTAAATTTTTTCAAACGCATTTGATCGAGTTTTGTAAGGTTCAGACTTTTTTTTTACATCTCTAATGAAGAGGTTATAAGGTACTTTAAGAAATTAAAAATGTGGAGACTATATAGTCCATTTGATAGTGCAATTAGAACTTTAAAAAATAAGAAAAATGCTGTGCGCCCATGACCATGATCCTATCTTGTCAGCCCAATTTGGGAGCCTCTCCCAGCCCAATAGTGTATCTCATAAAATAGGCAGCAAAATAAATTCATATCGATTTTTATGCAAAACATTTAACAACATAATTTAGTGCTGGGAGGAAGATTTATGCAAAGCTTCCAAACGGCCCTTACGATGGGATGCCCTGAGGGAACATAATACTGGGCATGCTTCTTAATATTGTAGATCTTTCTCCATCCCCAATAGTAAATATTCCATATCCATATGTAAAGATAAAAACCATATGGGTTCTAGTCTCTAAAACCAGTGGCTCTTTCAAACTTGTACAACCGCTAGTAGTATAACCATCAACCATCAAAGGTGTCCTTGCTCCTTGATTGATCTGCTTAGCTACTACTTCCATGTATTTTCAAGATCAATCAAGGACAATGCCAAAATCCCAAGCTTCTTCCACGTTTTATCAGATTTCAAAAATCTCGTGCTCAAATTAAAATATCAAATTACCCCACGTGGAATTGGAAGCACTAAAAATTTGGTGGCATTTTACTAGAATCCCTTCTTTTTTTTTTTTTTTTTTTTTTTTTTTTTTTTTTTTTTTTTTTTTGGTGAATGATTTTATTCTCTTCAAAATTGGATTTCTCTTGCGTTAATTACTTTCAAAAGACAGAGTCATTCCTAGAAATTGAATCCCATAGGAGACCCTAGTGATGAGGGAAAAGATATGAATATTACTTTATTGGATACTCTTTGTTCCTGTTTTTGATAAAAATATTAGGTCCGACAGCTAAATGATTTTTTAATTTTTTATATTACACCCAATTTGATTTTTTGCACCAAATATATATGCAAAGCATATAATCTCTTAAGAAATTCTCTCAGTAGAGACTCTGTATTTGGTAGATGCCTTTTTGACTTGTAGGTCCCTGTCCATCATTTCTAGGCAAATTACTTTGCTGGCCAATTCATTGTACTTGGCCTGTTGATGTTGGCCACAACTGCTCGACTACAGCCTCAGCCATCCTTTTTGGAATTTTCTAACACTTTATAAAATATTTTTCAAAAGAGTTTAAAAAAATAAAATATAAAATTAATTTGTGAAAATAGGAAGGAAATTTCTCATCAATAGAGTAATGATTAAGCATCGATCATTAAGCTTTTTAAAATCCTTCCACGGACTTTCCTGGGTAAATATTAAAATCTTGGAATTCATTTTTTAACTTGAGTGGCTACAATTTCATTGTCAATTTTTCATCAAGAAATTACTATTTCTTGTTTCAGATCCAACTATTTATGACTAAAATATCATAGGAATACTGTGCTTGGTCCAAGTCAAACCAGGAATCTAAACAATTTCTATGATTCTATATTTGAATTCAAAAGAGAAGACAAATGGGGAAAAACAAATTTTGAACACAAACACTAGGAACTTTTATTTATCATTCAAAAGCATACAACGCAAAGGTCAGATATCAGGTTTATTACATAATGAAAGAGGTTGCAAAGTACAGCTTATGAACAAATGAGGCCTGAAAAAGTAGGGCTTGGTGAAAAAAACCCTTCCAAGATGGAAAAGGGTTGTCATGGCAGACCATATATTAAGCAGCTGCCACAGCCAAAGCCCCCTAAACACAAGGCACCAGAGATTCAAAACTGCCAAAAGCAACCAGATTACAAAAGGCTAGAGAAACCTAAACCTTAACCCACCCTTTGAGGAAAATGAAGAACCAACCGGAGACGGTAAGTCATGTTAAAAAACGTGATAGACTCAGTAAAACCAACGACCATCAAAGACTTGAAACTAGGAGTAGGGAACTCCAGCTGTAGAAACGCTTTAGCACATGGTGGAAAACAACCCACACAAGGTAAAGCAAAAAAATGGAGGGTTCCTACTTTTAGCAATACAAAAACCAGGATAAGTGAAAACGCCTAGATCCAGAACCGAGCTCCAGTTGTCCTCAGGGAAATATGACCATGAATCTACATCCCCATAACAGAGCCAAAAGACTTTAAACAGATTCCCGGAGGAAACCTGCAAAAAAAGGAGTCATGGCCACCTTCCATGGAAAAGAGAACTGGGACAATGGACTGAAGACCCAGATCTGATCGAGGGTTCCTACTCTTAGCAATACAAAAACCAGGATAAGTGAAAACGCCTAGATCCAGAACCGAGCTCCAGTTGTCCTCAGGGAAATATGACCATGAATCTACATCCCATAACAGAGCCAAAAGACTCTAAACAGATTCCCGGAGGAAACCTGCAAAAAAAGGAGTCATGGCCACCTTCCCTGGAAAAGAGAACTGGGACAATGGACGACTGAAGACCCAGATCTGATGGACCCAAAAAGCAAACAAACTGCTGCTGGTAACAGTAACAAGCTGCTGACTAAAACCTGCGTATTTCTAATTAATGTTACTCCCACCTACTTTATTTGCCATTCTGACTCTGCAATGCAACTCCTATCATTTCCTCTCCATCTAGGAAAGGGTATCACACCTCCATAGCTCCTCCACAAGCCTGTCAACCGAGCTACTGCTGATTGAATTGCAGTGCTGCAGATTCAGTCCTAAAAGGGTCTGACCTATTTTTCCAAAGGCATGCAAACTCCTGTCCGATATCAAAGAGCAACCAGACACAGAAAGGATCTGCAGACTGAGCTGATTCGCATGGGCCAGGGCTGAAATACCAAAATCAGTGATTGAGCATCTTGAGACATCAAGATCGCTCAGCAAAGGGCAGTTCTCAGCAATAGATACCAAGCTCGCATCACTGATCTTCCTACAACCTTCAAGGTTTAGGAATTCCAAAGTCCAACCATGCTGCTCAGCCACTGATGAAACCACCCTGTCTGTCAGATTCACACAACCACTGAGATTAACCTTTGTCAAGCCAGCTTCACAGCAATCAAGAAGTGGAAGAAACCCAGCATCTGTTATCCCTTCAAGCCCACTGAAGTCCACATGTTGCAGTTCAGGGCACAGTTTGCCCAAAACAGCCAAGTTAGCATTACCAAATCCAGGGCAGTTACAAATGGACAATGATCGCAGGGATTTGCAAGGGGATGACAGAGGTAACCCCACATTAAGGTCCTTGATTCCCAAACAGTACACAAGAGAAATAGCTTTCAATTTTGCACCACAATTTAAAAGAAGACCAAAAAACCCATATTGGGTGAACCTGTGGCACTCCGCTGCTTGAAAGCTCTCAAGTGATCCTGCAGCTTTGGCAAAAGCGACCAGTCCATTATCAGAAACAAATGCACATTTCTGGAGGCAAAACTGTTTCAGGTTTGGGCAACCCTTTCCTACAACTTCAAGCCCTGTATCTGTCACGCCTTGACAGGATATGATTGTCAAGGACTTCAACTTCTGCAGTCCATGACCATTCCCCATGACCCAGAAGCCTCTCTCACTTGCGGCAGGAAGGCTGCTTAGAACTAAATCCGTAATTGCCTTGCCATAATGTCCAATAACAGCAAGAGACACATCTGTGATGTTCAATGCCTGAAGTTTCACCTTTGTCAGGACATAAGAGGTGGAAGATAACAAGCTTGCAATCCCTTGATCACCAACAAGGCTGCAATTTTTAATTGTTATGCATTTAAGATTGGAGCAGCTCTGTCCAACAGCTTTCAGACTTTCATTCCCAATGTTTGAACATGACTCAATTGATAACTCAGTCAAATTAGGGCACTTTTTTGCAATTGCAATCAAAGCCTTATCAGAGATTCCAGGACACTGGCAAAGGTCAAGCTTCTCCAAAAGAGGACATCCATCAGCAATCTCACATAGACCTTCATCCCCAATAGAAGTCATGTTCCATAAAGAAAGAACCTTTAGTGAAGGACAGCCATGTGCTATTGCCTTGAGGCCAAGGTTTGTAACCCCACAAACAGAATTGCTTCCTCTGATAAAAAGTTTCCCCAGTCCTCCTCGGCTAGCAGTTCCAACAGCAATAGCAGCAAGTCTAACATCAGTTGCCTTTTTCCCTTCCAAGCTCCTGGAAAGGTATCCATCGCTATCAACTTCCAGATCTTCAGCCTTTGTTTCACAGATTCCCAATTTGGACTTTATTTTCTCATTGTTTATCTCATCTTTACGAATATTGCTTACAAGCATAAGCCAGCTCTTTGAAACGCAAGCACAAGAACTCCTTTCCTCACCTCCATGCAACCTTCTGAAGATCTCAAAGAGGCATTCGTCAGGCAAAACATCCAGAGACGTTTGCTTCTTCTGCTCAAACCTCTTTTCAAAGAAAATAAACGGAGCATTGACGCGAGACCTTTTGCGAGAGGGAAAATAAACATCCACATGATTACCAAGGGACAAAAAGAGGCTTGGCTCCTTAGGGTTTGTACATATTGATCCCCGGGTGCAAAAATCATCATTACCTGAAAACAGAAACAAAACTAGCTCAGCAAAACATTTCAATCATAAAATATACTAATCAAACATATTCACAACATTTTTATCAAAATGATTATATGTTAATTAAAGGAAAGTGAATAAAGATATGATATTAGTTGATAAGGATATAACATTAAAAGTAAATAGTATTAATTATGACTCATAACCAACTAATAAAAATTTAATCATATAACATTTTCTATATATAGAAGATAAATGAGTAACGAACCAGAAATTTCACTTCTGCTAAGGAAATATATTAACATACTCCACAGTTCTTCATAAGCTATCCTTATTATAAGTTTAAAAGAAGCCAAAAGAAGAAACATAAATTATGGATGGGGGGGAACTTGTGCCCAATTGCTTCCTACAGTTTTCGTATTTTTTTAGCGACTAAAACATCTACAGATTAGAAACAGTCAACAAACTAACATATCTAGTCAGATCCGCAAACAAAGACGATCATAAAATTGATGGCCAGCCCATAAATTATCCATATCGATCTAATAAACCTACTTTCACAACAACATATGATCATGACCCAAAAACATACGAATCACAAAACCAATCTTATCAACACTTTTCTAAAGACATCTGATCTGCAACTAATATTGCCAAAAAAAATCAGAACTATGTATAATAACTTCATATCAAATGAAAAAAGAAACCCATGACCCAAACAATAAACAAATTACACATAATATTTTGATCAGCCAATAAGGGTTGAGAAACCTATTCTTCATCTGCACCTTTTCACAAAAACAACCCCACCCACAAACCCAAAATTCCCAGAACTAAACCGATCTAATCGACCAACAAGCAAGACCATCTCAAAAAACCAAACACAGCATTTCCGATCTGCAACTCTACTATCTAAAACAGCCATATGCTAACATCAAGCAAACCCAGATACAAATCATGCTAAAAAAACGAAATTATTTACATAAATTGCAAAAGTAAAAGACTTACCACTGAAACCAAAGATCTTAGACATGGGTACAGCTCAAAAAACCCCAAGAGGTCGAAACAGCAGAGCTTTGCACCAAAAAACCCTCTAAAGAGAGCAAAAAAAAAAAAGACGAAGAGTATAAAGGCAACCACGGCGACGAATAGAGATTGGAGGCAGGGATGCATGAGAAAAAGTGAAGAAACAAGGTCGTGAAAACCCTATGAATAGGGCAAAAAAAAAGAAAAAAAAAATGGAAGACGGTGAAGAAATAGAAATGAAGGGTAGGCGTTGGTCTACTTGGTGGTTTTATTGTGAGAGGGATGAGGCTTGGGTACATGACAATACACGCAATGATATTCCACATGCAATGTATTTGAGCACAGAAGTTGGGTTTCTAATATTCTCCCACCTAATAAAAACCAGAAACCACATGGTGGGATTTTTTTTTTTTTTTTTGCTTTTTATTTTTTTTTGGGGAAAGTTGGGCTGTTTGGATTCTTGGATAAGAGAGGGAGCTATTTGGTTTTTGAATTAATTCCACTCCTATTAATGAATGTTTATGATATTTTTCCATTTCAAATCAAATCAAATTTGATGATGGCATCCCTTTGTCCACATTACATTGTAATTCGCTATCCAAAATGTTTTACTTTTATATTTAGATTTTTGTTTAAAAACTTTAAAAAAATAATACAATTAATTAATATTTTTCATGATGAATTCATTACCAAAAAAAATATCATTAATGAATTTTACTGATAATGAACGTAAATAATGATATAACAAAACTGTTTGATGATCAATTGCGGGGATAATTACCATATATGTGCCAATGCCTTGTTAGCTACACGTCAGCCGAGTTATATACTTTAAAAGTGAATTAATCACAATATTTTTCTATTTTAGTATCACACGTATCAAATTAATTAGATAACATGTATTAAGTAATATTATGAATAATTATTAGCTACTATTTTCTCATTTTAATCTTTAGTAGCTTATTGTTATTCATTTATTTTTGTAAAAAGAAAAATTATGAAGCAAAAGAATAATCATTAAACGAAATAGAAACCAGTACAAGTTGGTTTGGTAAGGCCCGCCGCGCCTAAGGGGAAAAAAAAAATAAATAAACGAGTAGAATAGATATCAGTCAATTTCCACTTGCAGTCTATTATAACCTTTTTTTTTTTTGAGAAAGTCTTCGGTGGGGCGGTTGTACAGTCCTAACTGGTCCGCCCACCCATTTAAGTTATGACATTTGGCATTTTTTATTTTTTATAGTTTTTTTTATACCTTTGACATTACTTTATATTTATATATATATTTTTTTTTTAATCTTTTACCTGTTACACGCCACCTCATAGCTANGTTTTAAATCACATAGCTAAGCATTTTCTCCATATTCTTCTGTCTAGTCGTGAAGCAGCAAACAATTTTTCTGTTTGGTCATGATGCAGCAAACAATTTTTCTCTTTCAAAATTAGAAGCTAATCTAAAACCCTCTTTCAAAATTTATGTTTTCAGAAATAAAAAAAAAAATTCCTTTAATTTTTAAAATGCATAGTAAAAGAATTTACTAACCCCTTTCATGGTTTTGTCTTTTTGAAGTTGAAGCTTTTCTCTTTTCACACTGTGAAAATTTTGTTGCTTTTGGCTGAACTGCGTTAGAAGAAAGGAGAGGAAGGACTGCATTAGAGGAAAGGGGAAAAAAGAAAAATCTATCTGAACATTTTGGTTAAAATCGAGAGAAAAGTAAAAGATTAAAGAAAGAAAAAAAATAAAAAGTATATAAAATAATGTCAGGTTAAAATTGAAAAAAAGAGAAAAATAATTATAAAAAAAATTAAAAAATATGAAGTGGCGTGCCAGGTAAAAGATTAAAGAAAAAATATATATATATAAATATAAAGTAATGTCAAAGGTATAAAAAAAGCTATAAAAAATAAAAAGTGCCAAATGTCATAACTTAAATGGGTGGGCGGACCAGCTAGGACTGTGCGACCGCCCCACCGAAGACTTTCTCCCTTATAAGAGGTGAGTTTCTTGTTCACCTTCTTTTCTTTGTTTTTCTTTTGCTTTGTGCTGGTTTGTTGTGATTTCTTTTTCTTTTCTTAATTTCTAGAATATTAGCATTTTTGTTGGGTTTTTTTTTCACTAGCTTTGGGGGTGAATTTTCCTGCAATTTCCAAAACCACCTAGGGAATTTTCTTTAGCTTCGAGTTTCGAGAGGTTTTTTTGTTTGTTTTTTTTTTAAGGAAGTCGAGTTAGTACCTTCTTTTGATTCGTATTTTGCATTTTTCCTTTTCATTATTTCATGCCTTTTTTTCATTATTTAATTTGAAAAAGAAATGTCCATCTGTTGCTACATGCCTAGGGGCATCCGAGGAAGAGCTAAGCTGGATGGTTGATAGTGGTTGCTCTAACCACATGTTCTATAATGAAGTTATGTTAAAAAATATGGATAAAAATTTCTGAACCAAGGTGAAGATTGAAAATGGATGTGGAAGGAAAACGAGAAGTAGTCATGCATACGACAGAAGGCAACAAAATTATTCGGAATGTTCTTTACATTCCCTCCTTATGTGAAAATCTATTAAGTGTATGACAATTGCTAGAGAAGAATTATACACTTACATTCTCGGACAATACAAGCTCCATAATAGACTCAAATAAAAATGAATTATTTAAAGTAGTTATGAAGAAAAATAGATTTCGGATTGACCTAGACCAAGCCCTGAGTACCAAAGTTGAAAATCTATCTCAGCTTTGGCACAAAAGGCTCGGAGACTCTAGCTACTAGGCTATAAAAAGAACCGCTGCCTTAGTTAAGGATATGCCTCAGGTGAGTGAAGAAGAAAGAATGTGTGATGTATGTCAGCAAGGTAAACAAACAAAACTCCCATTTCCAAAGGTCAACTTCGGAAGATCCAGAACCAAGTTAGAACTCATTCACTCGGACGTTTGTGATCTAATGAGTATACCCTATCTACATGGTAGTAGATACTTTCTTACTTTTATAGATGATTATTCATGGATGTATTGGGTATACTTTCTAACTCAAAAATTACAAGTGTCCGAGAGATTTGATGAATTTTCATGCAATGTCCAGAACCCACCTATGGAATTTTCTTTAGCTTCGACTTTCTCGAGGTTTATTCGTTTGTTTGTTTTTTTAAGGAATTCGAGTTAGTACCTTCTTTTGATTTGAGTTTAAGAAAATTGAGTTTTTTTTTTTAAGAAGAACGTTCACTTTCTCTTTATAATGATAATGGGTTGAATTTGTCTAAGACCTTTATGGCCAAAGTTACTAGTGATAGTAGATTAGTTGGTTCATCTAAGGTTCCACCAATAGTTCTTTCGAATGTTGATTTAGGACATGCATTGGAAGACTCTAAGTCGACTTTTCGTCTCATAGACCTAGGGATAAGCCGAACCTTAAACATAGGAAATAAAAGGGAAAGAAAGATCCTTCAAATTTTGAATTTTTCATCCATAGCATAGATGACATAGTTGTGACTAGGGAAAAATATTCGATTCTAGATTCCATTTCTCTAGCTATGCTTAAAGAGGGTGAGAGAGTTATTTCATGTTTCGATGTTTTCATGAGTTTTTCCTACTTCCTCTACTAAAAATCATCTGGTCTTTTCTATCCTTATATGATACGGCTTCAGGGCAACTTATGCCTAATAGTTAAGGTTCAATCTTTGACACGTGGGGTCACAGTACATCCACATGCACTTCTTAAATGGTACTAATTGCAAATGAGTTCAAATGTGAGATTTATGTTTCAACTTCAAGTGTGCAAAAAGAAAAAAAGTTGTTCCTAACCACGTCCAAAGACAAAGATTGGAAATTCCGATACTTTTTTGTTTTGGGTGACTGGGTTGTCAATGCATCTAATGGTTCTAGGCCAATAAGAATTACCTGGAATTTTAATTTTGGTGAGTGGTTTCTAGGATCATCATTCTATTTATGTTCTTTGTATTGTTTCTAAATTTTTTTTTTTTGGAGTCTAAGCATACTGTAGTGCAGCATCTGTCAAAATGGTCTAGATAGGATCTCCGAGATATTTTAGCCAATGAGAATTTTATCAAAGCAAGCTTACATCAATCGTTTGCAATTCGGTTAGGTATTCCACTTGTTCGTATTCCTGAAATTAAGATTTCTCTGCTTGATTGGTTAAGGCGTAATGTTAATATATCTTTTGGACCTTTTTCTAGCCATTCTACTACTTTATGGCTAGATCCATCAGAAGAAATTATGGAAATGACAGTTGGTAAGACAACTAAGGTTTTTCTTTCCCTTTATGAGGCTCAATGAAAGGAAGAAGAGAGAGCCCAAAGAAAGGAAAGAGGAAAACAAAAGGCCAAGGCTTCTAAAGCTCATGGTTCATCCATCCCTCATTTGATTTTCATTACTGAGTCGAATATAATGGTGGTGCCTCAGAATTCTAGTCATTTTTGGTTGATTAGAGTTGGATTGACCTCTGTTAAAAGGGTGGCAATTTTACCACACTCGCAAGCCTGTATGAGGCAACATGCATGCGTGTGCGAGCCTCGAATAAGTCCAACCTAGCATCTATCTGAGTAAAAGTTCCGAGGCACATGTCTGAGGCAATGGGCAAGGCCAAAAAATGCTAAGGCGAAAATGTCCGAGGAAAATGTCTAAGCCAAGAAATTCAGAGGCAAGATAGGCTGAGCAAATATTATCTGAAAGAAAAAGAGTTCTTTTATTACTTCTTCATGTAAAACAATATCAAGCTTCAAGACACACTAAACTAGACCATCACTTTAAAGATCAAAGAGAATCTAACACTTCTCTTTGATAGATTTTTGGACACAACCCCAAAAACCCAAAAAGATATAACTATTACTTCTTCTATGTCCAGTCCACACATAATTATTCTAACATTCCAACAAATGTCATTTTTCCTTACATGTGTGTCCCTTTTTATGAATCAGTCTGTCTATTCAATATATCTCTAAAAGGTTGTGTCTATTCTTCTTGCCTTTTGTGAGTTATATAAATATCAGATGAGTTTTTCCTTAAAAAACAGAGAAAAATAGTAAACATTTATGTAAGTCTAAAGAAATTAAAACTTTGAGTTTCGTTGTTTTTTGGATTTGGAGTGATACTATTCAAAGGTAGAGATCATTGTATCCTGAGAGACAAATCCTGTAGAATTGTGAAGAACCTTAGCAGAGCAAATACTATCTGAAGGAAAGAGAGTTCAACTTTTGCCTCAATATACACAATATCATAAAATACATATATATTTGTATATGTTTCTTATAACACAAAATACGTTGTTTTCTTTCCAAAATGCTAGTTGTATAGTTCTCCATATATAGATCTTCATTTCACCATTAGGAGATTTCTTTCTTTATTCTCATTTTCATTAATAATTTTTTTTTAGTTTTGTTACTCTAAAACTCACTCTATTTCCATTTTCTTACATTTGGAAGACGAAAGTATTTATGTTTAAATACTATCATTACAACAAAACCGTTAATAGGCGATGCAAAAACGGTGTAGCAAATTGTAAATGTTGACCTAAATTATAGTGTTGCCGAATCCACTGTCACTGAAAGTGTAAAACATTTGCGACAGACAATATGCATCGCAAATATGAAAAACAGTAACGCATAAACATCGTCGCAGTTATCTGCTTTTCGCGACACAAATGCGTTGCAAATACAAAACAATTGTCACAAATAGAACCACAATTGGCGAAGCATCGCCAATTGTCCCTAACATTGGCAATGCTTGCGTCGCTAATTTTCCACACAATTGTGACGCATGCATCGCCAATTAGCCCCAATTGTCCCCCATAATTGGCGAGCATGTGTCTCCAATTGTCTTTTTTGCTACGAACTTTCATCGTGAAATAAACCTTAAATGGCGATGCATGCATCTTCAATTGTCCGTTTTTCGCCACCATTATTCATCGCTAAAACCACTATTTGGCGAAGAAATTTATCGCTAATTATTTAGGCCATTTTTTGAAATGATTTTCTTAATTTATATTTTATTAGTGTAAATTAAATTAAAAGAATTTAATTTACAATTATAATTTAGAGTCTCAATAAATTGATTATATATTAAAATCTCATTTGAATATTTTATAAAATTAATTTAAATGTATAAATATTATTAATTAAAATCAAACAAATTTAAATTTCATTATATTTTCTAAAATAATGAATGATTTATTGCAAATGATTAATTTAATAAAAATGAGAATCAATTACTATTAGATATAGAAAATGAGAGAAAGAAAGCAAATATGTAAAAATAATGCGAACAACAAAATTACAAAAATTTATATTATTTCCATAAATACAATTATTAAATGCGACATTTTTTTATGTCGCTTAAAATTATATATATAAACTAGACTATGATATCTTACTATGATATGAATGTGAGCAAAGCAGTTGTCCATTATGCTCTAAATCTATCGACGTATTGCTGGGTCCAAACAACATCTTGGAACTGTACATATAGACCAAACAAGTAGTTCAAATAAGTATAAACTAATAATTATCAATTCTCATTGTAAAAATGTTAGTAATTATTACCATGTTCACTAAATTTTCTCGAATAACATTATTTACTATGATGTCCCGCATGATCATCATCACAT
Source organism: Ochetophila trinervis (assembly GCA_003254975.1). Classification (NCBI taxonomy): domain Eukaryota; kingdom Viridiplantae; phylum Streptophyta; class Magnoliopsida; order Rosales; family Rhamnaceae; genus Ochetophila; species Ochetophila trinervis. The sequence goes on from QANX01006081.1 coordinate 87,357, forward strand.
AATATCTGCATTCAGTATTTTCATCTTGTTTTACCGTCTATACAAAAATGATACAAGAAAACAAGTTAATCATTATATTAAATAGCTAAGTAGTTTTTTCTCCATATACATTTGAAGTGTATTTATATATATGAATAAATATTTATGTATACAAATATTATTTATGTACCTTTATTTTAGGTCATCTAGGCTTTTCATACATAATATTTTTTTGTCCATCGGATGTATAGTTCCAAGACAAGTACACCCTATATGTACATTACGCATACATTATATATATCAACAGAAATAATATCAGCAATAAATATTAGTTATCAAATTTTATTAATAATCATCCATATATAGTTAATTATGCATACTTACCTATCCAACAAACCCTTGAAGTTGGTCATACACGCACGGTTGTTCTTCAGAAGCGCATCATGAAACCATGCGACTGCTAAATATGAGTCAACAATACCCAACATCCAATGGTAGCTACAAAAATATTAATTACAAACTGTAATTATGTTTACACGTACATAATTAGTAAAACTCAAATAATAATAATATTATTAGAAAACCTAAAGTACCTTGACTAGTACGGAAAAAACCATAGTTGACCACTTGATGTATTTCTCTATTACATCAAAATTTTTAGTTCTTGCTAATCAGGATTTCTCCTTTCTATATTGACTATGTCATCAGGGAGTATAAAACAATATTTCTCTAGTTTTTCGCCCATCAGTCGAGAATGTAAATGCCTAAAAATTTAATTTATCATTTACATTATTAGTTGTATGTAACAAAATGATAGTAATAAAACTTTGAGTAATTAATGCAATAAAGTTGGAATTATGTACCTTATGTAGATCAAAATCGAAATCCATAAAGGACTTTAAGAGAGGATGAACATTCCCATTCTATAGGTAGCACTGCCCCCTATTATATGCAAGATTGTTGCAACTCTTGCATGTAACAAAAATCTTGGATATCTTTATTCGAAATTGATATCCACACTTTCATAGCCTATAACCGCCAGTGGCAAGGAAGTCATCCACAAGTGATAAATGTTGTAAGGGTTGATCCAGGTTAACAACTCTATAAGTGCAAGGCTAAGTTCTAATGAGCTGGTATCGTCAAATTCAGCATCAACATTTGTCGACTCGGTCTCTATTGGTGTAGGCCTTTGGGACCTATGTGAGTCACTTAATCCTGTTGCAACCATTTGTTTTCCCTTTGAAGTTTTCCAATTCCCATATTCCTAAAACCAAAATAAAAAAACATGTTAGTACCACAAAAAATATAAAATATCTATGCAAACACTTTTCAATTTGAATATATCATATTACATATATCATCGTATGGCAGAATAACAAGCTGTCGTGGCCACACCACGTATGCCCCTTCTGCCTCTCTAACGTATACCATGCCGAATGAGGGTACAATTAACAATGCAGCCAGATCAATCGCTGCACCCACAAAGACTCTAACATTCTCTGTCCCTAATTCTACACCATGACAAACCTCACTATGAGCTGTCAAAATGCTGGTTGCCACAATGTTATCTGTTGTCCCTTCTGCAAGCTCACATAAAATGTTCTGAATTTCAAACACATGTTAGAAAATGTCAAACAGTTATAATAATAAATATTACGAATATATAGTAAGAATTTAATAATGGTACATGTACCTCATGCTGTACAGATGTAGGATTACTAGGGGGAACTGCTGATGCAAGGGGAACAAGCTGAGTGCCCAAATTCGGACATCATCGACCCGAGCACTATCTGAATTTGCCACATGACATGCTCCATGTGTAAGTGACTGCGGTGGTAGGTCAAGCCCGCATTCGACAACGAGATCACATACGTCGTCCATTGCCCCTTTTTTCCAGACAACATTAAACAAGCTACTCAAAACTTGCTTCAATTTCTATATCCTCTCATTTTGGGTATGGATCCTCGCATCTACATCGGCTTTGTTCTTATTTTTTTGTGTGCTTCTCCACGGTGTTTTGAAATAATTCTTGACCATGAACCATTTTTCCTTTCCTCGAAGCCGACCAGGATACACTTCGACCTAAGGGCTTGTGTGAGTACATCATTTGGAGGAGAGGCATCAAAAATGCCTTGAGCGACATTCTTCTTCAGAGCATGCTACGAATAACAATGAGTTGGAAAAAATTATAGCATGAACATTATAAATATTTAATATATGACCACTAATTTGGGATATAGAACTCACAATGTTTTCAACAATGGACTCAACTTTCGGGCTGTCTACCCGTCCATCTTTCTTGGTTCTTGCGCGTATCCAAAGCTCTTCGCGCTCGATTGGTTCTGTGGTGCCTTTTTTGGCTTGCTGCAAATTTAGACACATTATTGAATTTTCGATTAAAAAACTTAATCTTAATGTGTGTATGTATATATATATATAGTACGTACAAAGTCTGCCTCTAACCGCTGATATCCTTTACAACCAAGTCGATGAGGATATTTGTTCCCTTGCCATTTTTCAGATCGATCCGCACTTAAGTTCTATAAATAGGGACATCATATATTTTAGGATGAATTGATGTTCTGTAAAGTATTTGACACATGCATAATTAAAACATGTATGCAAAACACTATATTGTTTTTAAATTGAAATCTTCACCAAGCCTCTGGTTGAGAAATGTATCACACTGTTCTTGCATGATGAATTTATACTTTTGAGTAGGTGGGTTCCTGAAGTGATCGGGTTTTGTCAAGTATGGGGTCACATACTTCTCATACAAAGTGTGCTTAATTCTCCTCCACTTCCCAGCACAATCTCTAAGAGTCTGGTATTTTAGAGTAATCATTGCATGAATAACTCTATAACGACATAAATGTTAGTATTTAATAAATAAAAAAGTAATATATTTCAGGTTTAGGTTATATATTCTATGGAATACATTTATTGCTACCCACATGTTATCATTCAATGCAGGAGACACATCGTTCCAACTTTTAATGCAAATCAGTATCTTGGAACGAGTGAGTGAGCCCTCCAAGCTGTTCATCTTCATAGCCTGCTTGTTTAGGGGAGCTCCATGCTCACAAAAACAAAATATATCATGACTACTAACTTTAAATAAGTTTAATTAAACTTTCTGTGCATTTCAAATTACCCTAACAAACACTAATAAGCATGCATTGTTAAACTGTCATAATTTCAATGTGTGCCTATTACATATATTTTTGAGTTGGTTCTAATGCGTCGTCTATTGCTTATATTTTTTAATGGCCCTAATGTGTCACCTATTGCTTATATTTTTGTATGGTCCTAATGAGTCGCCAAAAAAAAATATAGGTTTTCCCAACTATATGGCGTAATGTGAACAAAAAAATTATATTTTCACCTTTCAACAAATAAATGAATGCATATTTTTAAATTTACAATGTTCTCATGCCCCAATATATTATACATAAGTGTTTACAATTAAAATTATACTCTAGCCGACACCAAAATCATGAATTTTTAAATTATAAGATATATTTATATACTTGGAAATCTTATAATTTATATGATATAAAATTATATATCTTAGTTCCATATATATAACTTATATTTCATATTGAATTAAAGAAAATAACAAATCTAGCAATTGCAACTTGCACATTTTTCGGAAGCACCGGATGTATTGCAAAAGGCAATAGTTGCTGCATCAACGTATGATTATCATGGGACTTCATCCATACCAGCTTCAAGTCCTCCATTCTCATAATATTCTAAAAATTTGATGAATAACCATTAGGAACTTTTATCTCTACCAAACGAAAAAAATGGTTTTTTCTCTTGTTGGGATAATGTATAACATGTAGGCGGCAAAAAAGTCCGATCTATGTACCGATGGGGCCAATTCAAGCAGCAGGCTCATCTCCACTAAATCCAGCTGAGCATTTATTCCATCTTTCTTCTTACTGCGATATTATGCAATGTACCTACTATGCTTTCACATACATTTTTCTCAATATGCATCACATCCAAGTTGTGTCTTACATGGATATATTTCAAGTACTCTACGTAAAAAAGTATTGACTTCTTTTTCCAGTAGTGTTCAACGTCATCTCCGCATAAATTTTTTACCTATGTCTGTGTCGTCAAAAGTACAAGCATTAAGCTTTTCAAATATTTCATCTATGGTTAATGGTATCGAAGGCTCTCCAAATTCTTGAAACCCTTTGAAAGCCTTTTTTTTCTTTCTGTACGGATGATTATGAGGAAGGAATCTTCTATGCTCAATAAAACTCATTTTCCTACCATTGTGCAAGCGATGAGCAAAAGTGTTCTCACTGCAAATTGGACATTCATGGTATCCCTTTGTTGCATGACCAGCCAAGTTGTCATAAGTGGGAAAATCATTTATCGTCCATAGCAACATTGCCCTTAAAGTGAATTCCTTTCGACGATAAGCATCAAAAGCTTTAATGCCCTCGCCCCACAACTTTTTAAAGTCTTCAATTAATTGCTCCAAGTATACATCGATACGGTTTCCAGGCTGCTTAAGTTCAGATATTAGAAGAGTCAACATCATGAATTTTTGCTTCATGCACAACCAAGGAGGAAGTTTATACATAACAATGATCACATGTCAAACACTATAGACACTACTTTGTAAACTGTGCAGGTTCATTCCATCGGCTGCAATACCAAGTCTTAGATTTCTATCTTCTGCTACGAAGTCTAGCCAAAAACGGTTAACCAATTTCCAAGGTGGAGAATCCCTTGGGTGTTCCATTTTGCCTCTCACAATTTTTCTCTCATTTGCATGCCAGGACAAATTCTTAGCGGTTGAAACACTATGGAACATTCTTCTAAGATGTGGAATCAGTCGAAGATACCATTAAACCTTAGATGGCATTTTTGTAACAGTGTTATCTTCTCCAATTTTCTATCTGGATTATCCACATTTAAGAAATATCATCAAATCCGCATACTAGTTTCTAAACAAAATACAATTTTCAGGGCATGCGTGTATCTTCTCGTACTACATTCCCAACGCATTTAGGGTATTTTTAACATTATAAATAGATGTTGACAAAACATTGTCGTGTGGTAGCATCTCAGATAACAACTTCAGCAGTGCATCAAAGCTTTTGTCAGAATGTCCATATCTTCCTTTCAAGTTATATAATTTGACAACAACAGATAACTTGGTAAAATCGATGCATCATGGGAACAAAGGTTTCTCTGCCTCTTCCAACAGACCTGCAAATTGATTAGGATTTTTTGGAATATCTTTGTCAATATTATCAAAGGCATTACGATTCATTTCAATGTTGTTATACGCCACATATTCTTCGTTATCATTGTCATCTTCATCAAACTCTAAATCTCGATTAACAAACTATGAAGACGCCTCGCCACCAGACTCATAGGATTCACCGTGCCAAATCCATTGCCTATAATTGCTATCAAATCCGTTCCAATATATGTAACATTTTATATCCTTTATAGAATGCAATGTAATATTGCCACACTTCATGCAAGAACACCGAAGAACATTACAATCACTTACATTTTTCACCGTGAACTCTAAAAATTAGTCCACACCTTTGGCAAAACGTGTGGATCGTCTATCCAAATATATCCATGACTTATCCATTCCACAATATATTATTTGAGTAATTAATGCAATAATCTTAGTAGTGCATCAACATATGAAAGTAACCAAAAAAGAAAATAAATTACAAAACAAAAACATTTACGTGCATGAATAATAAAGTTAATAAATGGAAATATGATTGAACTTCTATTGAAATTACTCAATATACTATAAATACTGCTTAATATATATGTGTAAATTAAACTTATTTGCAGTGTGTAACTTGGTCTAGTTTGTTTTCAGCTTCGTATGATGATTCTGCACAGAGAAAAAATGATCGAGAAACTAAAAGTCATTTAAGAACCTAAAATATAAATATAATTTAATACAAGTTGATAGACAAATCGTTGACCAATTTGAATTTAAACAATTTTAGCGACGATCTTCGTTCCCTTTTCCATTAAAAAAACAAGAGTATTGGCGATGTCAGCGTCGCCAATGTATATATTTAGCGACGTTTGCATCGCTAAATCTGAATTATTTAGAGACACTCGTGTCGCTACATTAGTATTTTTTGTTCTTCGTATGTGTGATCCCTGTACATATTTAAATTAAAGTTTAAATGTTTCAATAATGCAGTTTAGGAAATTTCTCAAATGAACCCCCTTGTTTGAGGGGCTTCATGGAAACCTCTCAAAAAAGTTACTTGATATGGAAAAAATTACATGATATGGAAAAAATTACTTAATATGGAAAAAGTTACTTGATATGGAGGGGGTTCATGCATGAATCCCTGTTGAATTTTAAGGGGGTTCACCCAAGTGGGATCCTGCAGTTTAGTAAAACTACTTCAATGTTATAAATAAACCGATCATTTAAAAACTGTAATAGTTTGAGAGTCAATATAATTTAATTATTTTAGTGAAGCTTGTTTATTGAATTAATGTAATATTGTTTATTGAACACACACACACACACACACACACACACACACACACATATATATATATGATCGTTCTTAGAATAACATTAATAATATATATCTTAAATATTTTTTTTCTTTTTCCTTTTTTGGTGAATAAATTAAGGCTTCTGATCTCTATATATATGTGTGTGTGCGCGCTAAAAGAATATACATATATATACAAAATAATATCCGACGAAATATATAAAATATTTTTATTGATATTACACAACAGGTTTACATAAATTCTCCATATCTCGGCAAATGCAAAATAACTGAGACTGCGGACTATGGTAAGCCTTGTCCAAGTTTTGATTGTTGTTCTTTGACACCCAGCTTGGACACGCATGCAATGGACTAATGAAACAATTTATCTTTAGGTAGATGAACTACCGGAGGTAATAGATCGACGATTTGTAATGGGTCGAATACCTAAAACAGCATAAAGATCATAAATATTTCATAATTTGCACTATTTTGAAAGAGTATAAGCTAAGAGAAAAACCAAAAAGAATATCTAAAGAAATAAAAAAAAAAATTGCTTTATTCTATACATGCATAGTTGGATTTTTTTCCTTTCCTCAAAGAATATTTTATTCTTTTATTTTATTTTGAAATAATATCAGCTGAATAATTTGGCATAACAACTGATACTATTTCAAAATAAAAGGCAAAGGAGAAGGATTTTTTACGCGAGAATGTGCCTATTTATAGATTTATTACTCTAAAAATCACTCGCATTCCCATTTTTTTACATTTGGAAGACGAAAGTATTTATGTTTAAATACTTATTTTATGTGTGAATATTCCCTTTTTTTTAACGAGGTGAAATTTTAGGAGAAGCTGCAAGTGTTCCATTACCAAATTTTCAAGACTTAAGGAAGCATATAAATAGAAGTTCACCATAGCATATAATAGCAGTACAAACAATTACATGGTACCAATAGAAGTATCCACCTTACGTAGCATGATTTATACTATAATATTATACTGTACATAGAGGGTTTCAACTTTCAAACAGTAGGATAGGAAGCTTCCATAGCAATGCCGCAAAGACCTTCATTAGCATTAACATCTCTCTGCATTCTAATGTACCCATTCTCACCCCATGAACTGCCCCATGAATTCTTCACCAACCAATACTTTGTTCCGTCATCAGCCTTTCCATATCCAACGGCTGTGACACCATGATCCAGAGCCGTCCCACATTCTCCGGTGAACACACCCTTCGAGTAGAACTGGAAGGCTGATCCACTGGCATCGATTGCAACCGAGATGGGCTGGTTGGCCACTGCCTTTAACAGTGCCTTCTCGCTATTTGCGGGAACATCTTCGTAGCCTGTGATTTTGGCAGCAGCAGAAGCCTCTCTGTTTTTGCTACATGTTCCATCAACTCCTTTGTAAGGATAGTTTGCTTCTGTGGCGAGTCCTTTGTTTTGAATGATAAACTCAAAAGCATCGTCCATGAGACCGCCCTCGCAGCCTTGGTCTTCACCGCTGGTGTCGCAGTCCACCAATTCTTGCTCGGAAAGAGAGATCAATTTTCCTGTTTTCAACTGTGTAATTCCTTCTGTGGCTGCCACCGCAGAAAAAGCCCAGCAACATCCTATATATGCATATATATTTGACATACAGTGGTAAGAGAAAAAAAATTACAAAATAAATGATGAATCACCTTCCTAATAGCTTAAGCATATGAGAGAATGATAAATCAAATTGGTATAAAGCCAAAGGTTTATAAAGTTATAAGTTCAAAACTCAGCAACTCTTCTAAAATATAAAAATAAAAGCACATAAAATGACTCAAAATAAACTTAAAAAGAGACGAACTTACATACGAAAAAGAATATTAGAGAAAACATATAAAACAAATGATGATACGTTTTCTAATTGATACATTTTCTAATAGCTTAACATTTTAGAACAGTAGTAATTCAACATGTACAGCAACAACAGCAAGGTAATGTTAATAAATAATAATGAAAAGAAAAGGTCAAACACATAGAAATGAAAATAAAGTGCTAATTTGGTATTGTATTAATTAGTACCACATTGACCCTGGTCCTTGATGGGGGTGACAGCTCCTTTATTCCTCCAATCTATGGTTGATGGAACTGCGCTGACATTCTCGTATCTAAACGATGTTTGTGATGACTTAGAATTGGAAGATGTTTTGTACCCAGTGCGAGAGGCACGGAATTCTTCATTGGTTTGGTCTCCAAATTCATTGAGACTTAGCTTGTAAAGCCGATTGCCAGCATTGTTAAAGGAATCGATGAACTCCACATTTTCCTTGAAAATCTTGAAACGCCTTTCCTTCTCCGCATTGTTCTCGTACGTGCGTCCGTAGCGAGCCATCCACTCTTCATGTCTGTCTGCCATTGAGTTAACTTCACTCAATGTGCGACAATTGGCTTGAGAAGCCCACGTTCCTAAGACCAAAAGTGCCAGAAAAATTGAGGACCTTCCGAGTTCCATATATAGCTACTAATTAATTAACTTGTACTTATAAAATATACTCGTTGAAAATAAATGGTATTTTAGATATGAGATGTGAGTGATGAGCAGGCACACTTAGTATATATAGGAAATGGATTTTGCACTAGATAGCTAGCAAGCACTAATACTTTCACGCATGGACCTTTCATATGGTTTGCATGCCCAGAAAGTTGTGATGATTTGGACAACCAATTTCCGTATACGTTTTCCTTTTATGGCCAAACTTTTCTTTTATGATATGTACACGATTTTTATCTTATATAACCCGTTAGCTAGGAGCCCTATTTTGGAGCTTTATTATCCAAATAGTGCTTTCGATTTTCTAATTAATAATCCTAAAGATATATATATATATATATATATATATCACACCGTACGCTTTAATGCATTATATGATTTGTCAATTGCTTATTTTAATATTTTCCATTTGAACCGGTCTGGCTGTCATATTGAACGTTACTTGTAGCTAGTTTGACGTCAAGTTAATTAACAAGAAACTGAAAACAGAAATTGTCGCCGTGCGTTCCCAGCAAAATTATCATTTCGAGTAATAACCAATATTATTTTAAAATCAAAGTTATCAAATTAATTAGAAATCATAACCAATATGCGTAATTTCTTAAAAATTCCTATAATACATGATATCTCAAATAGATGTGATGTCCAATAGTTGATTAATGTTCATTATAGTACAATAACAAAATTTCACCAAAGTGCCCTTTTTCAGAAGTTTTCACAACAAAATTTCTCTCTCTCTCTCTCTCTTTGGGTTTTCATACACGAAATATTATTTTGGTGAATTCATACACGAAATATTGTCTCCAATGGGTCATGGAATATATTGAATTCTTTTCCACATATACCCCTATACAGACTCTTTGTAACTTGTTTGTCTTTTTTATTGTAAATATATTTACATGCTAGTCAATATTGCTTATGATACATTGAATTTTGGTATTAAAATTATTAAGGCTCTTCAATTTAGATTTTTAACTTTTCAATCAACAATTTAGACTCTAGATTTTTCAATTTATTGCAATTTGAGCCTTGTTTGACTACAAGCTAGATGATTTAGGGGGTATATTCAATCAAGACATTATAAGACTTTTATGAAGTTAAAAAGTTTAGGTGTATTCAATACAGACTTTTAAAAAGTTTATAAAGTCTTGGTATATTCAATTTGTCAATGACTTTTAAAAACTTTTATAAATGAAAGACTTTTGTAGACTTTTTAGTTAAAAATGGAAAGTTTATGCTTATAAAAAGTTTTTCATTCTCTCCCAAAACTTTTGTAAACTTTTAAAGACTTTTAAATGATTCCAATTATTTTACATTATTTTGGAATTCTTTTCTCTTTATATCTCTTCTTCTCTCTCTTCATCTCCATCTCTACTGCGGAACAAAAATCTAACAAAAAAATTATGGATTTTTTTTATATTTTATTTTGAAATTATTATTTTTTATTTTATAAAAATGCAACTTTTGATTTATTTTTAATATATAAATATAATAAAGTGCAATAAAACTGTAATTTGCTTTAAAAAAAAGCCTAATAAATAACTGTTTTTCTTTATTTTTTCTTATGTTCGTTTACTTTTGCTAATACATGAAAAGTATAATATCTAATATATTTTTAAATACTAAAAAATAAAAATATAAATTACCTCAATAAAAAAAATTATTTC